>SZWC01023336.1:10456-22386 GCA_023375785.1 Penium margaritaceum | reverse complement strand
CGACCAAAGGAGGAGGGGGAGCAAGGGGAGGAGGGCCGAGCAATGCGGTACAAATCATCTACGACTGAAGCACGCAGGACAATGCTATGGGTGTCAAGAGCAGTCACAGTCGCTGAATCAGCGGTATGCTCAACGGAGAGACCCATCAGAGTGCAGGCACGCATAGACAGCAGACTAAGCTCAAGATCAGGCACAAAAAGCATGTTAGAGAGATAAAGGGGGCCATACAGACCATCAACACAAACAACCCCAACACCGTGAACCGGTAAGGACTGACCAGAACCTGTACGAACAGAACGGACAGTCATGACAGGACCAAGTACCACAAAGTCACTACGACGACACGTCATGTGGTAGGTGGCACCGGAATCGATGATCCAAGTGCCACCGGAGTCACGACTGGTGGACGTCACTATACAATGAGCAATGGAACACTCGGCATCAGAGGGACGCTGAGCCCTTAGTGGGAAGGAACGACGTACATCACGAAGGTGAGACTCATGAATCCAGTCAGTGCAGTCAGGCCTAACATCATCACATCCGGACTGTGCTCCCCCACACGTGTCATCACGAGTCACGAGGACGGACGAACAAGCACTCTGTGACCCACTCGACGATGACAATACACTCGCACCTCCCTGAAAGCGAAGCGCCAAAAGATGACCAAGCTCGGCGATGGTGCGGTCACGTGGGTCTGGATCACTGCTGCTCGCTGCTGAGGACGTAGGAACAGCTGCAATCGTGGTCGCCGTGCGTCGAGAGGAGTGTGCGAGCGACGTGCCAGACATGTTGCGAGCAGCATGGGCAGCCTGAAGTCCACGAGTGATACGCTCCCAGTCAAGCGGCTGGTGGCACTCGATGTAGCGATGGGCACCTCCACATTTATAGCAGTGCACGGAACGGCCACTGTTACCACTAGATGACGGCTGCTGCTGACCCGATCCGCGCTTCCTATTCTTCTTCCCTTGGGCAGCTATTGTAACGCCCTACGTCTGCGTGGGTGTAGACGGGGTGGAAGAGGAGGAGGAAGATGAGGTTGTGATGGAGGTGGAGGAAGGTGTCTGCAGGAGGGAAGATGGTGGTGATGCGAGGACTGCTGTAGCGAGGGAAGTCTCTTGATGTGCTACTGTGGCCTCACGGGCCCATGTCACCTGGAGGAGGAGCTGATGCGCCCAAGGGAGCAGTTGTAGAGTGGCTGAGAAAGGCTCGAGAGCAGCGTCGCTGTATCGTGTGAAGATGTCGGTGTACTCCAGGCAAACTCCGCGCATGATCGTCTGAAGTGCCCACAGCTGTGTGCCCCCTGAGGTCCCCAGATGCATGTAAATACGCATGGCGCATCGCTAGTAATCGGCCGCAGGCTCCGCTGGTCCCTGACGGAGCGAGTGGAAAGCACGAATGTGTGATGCACGCGTGGCGTGTGTCTCTGCGGCCAGTAGGGACAACGCCAGATCCCAGCCTCCACGAGGATCAGCTCTAGTGCCTGTGCCAGCCTCGCCAAGGAAGGGGCAAAAGTTGACGACAGTCTCGCGTGGCATGGCATAGAGAAGACCTCGCATGGCCCGGGCTGCTGTCAGCACCTGTGCTGGATCTGTAGACAGGTATGGGCTGTGGTAGTAAGGCCACACTCCCTCGGAAGTGGCCCACACCTGAAACAGGATCTCCCAGTAGTCAAATCCATCCTCGCTGATGTACCGTGGAGGTGGTGCCTCAAAGTCCTTTGGCTGCCGCTCCGTGGGGAGAGCAACCACAGGCTAAGGAGGGCGAAAGACGGGGAAAACTCCTAGAAGGGGGTGATCATCGGGGAAGTCAGGTGACGATTGTATCGGGGACACGGGTGGAGGTCCGGTACCCGTCTGCAGCTGACGGAGGCGCTCCTGTAGAAGACGAATCTCCCGCTCCTGGGAGTCATCCTCGAAGCCTGGCATGAGTGGCTCATCATCAAGGAGGTCTGCAGGTGGTGGAGAAATCACACGAGGAGGTGAAGCAGGCAGAGCACGTGTCACAGGCACCTGAGCCGAGTGCAGGGTGGAGGCCGCAACGCCGGTAGCTCCCTCAGGGATCCGCGAAGGAGCCGTGGACTAAGCATGCAGAAGCTCAGTCAGCGTGCGGATCACGACAGTCTACTCTCGTTACAGACGACGCATCTCGACCTGCTGGCTGCGCAGGTCCGCAATGGCCTGCGAGCAAGGGCTCAATACCCCTGAAGAAGAGGAGGAAGGATCACCAGGTCCCTTGTCCTTGTCGTCGGGCGAACTCATGTCGCCGCTCACTACAGGACGACAGGTCAAGTTTGTCGGATTTCAGAGCCGTCTTCATTTCTTGAGGAGTTGAAACGCTGGCAACTTTTGACTTTCCGGGTGAAAATTTGCCTAAGTGCAATGCTGACGTCAGCAAGTGGTTGCTAACGTCAGCATGACCTGATGACGTCAACAATCAACAATGCTGAGGTCAGCTCGTCCCCTCCTTTTTTTTCTTTTGACACGATTCTGCGCGAGTGTGGAGCCGCTTCGCGGTGGCGTGCGACAGTTTCGCGGAAGTTGCACAGTAGCTTCCGCCAAGGTTCTGGTGCAGCTATGTTGTCAGCTGCAGCAGCAGTTGCGTAGCTGCGTGTGCAGCGGTGGCAGCAGTGGCTGCGCTGCTGCTGCTGCTGTTGCGCGCTACGGCTGCTGCTGCGCGCTGCAGCTGCTGCGCGCTGCGGCTGCTGTTGCGCGCTGCAGCTGCTGCTGGCTGCCGCCGCCGCACGCTGCTCCTGCTGCCACTACTGCGCTGCTGCTCCTACTATTGCTGCTGCGACTGCCGCTGCTGCTGCTGTGCTGCTGCCGCCGCTGCCGCTGCTGCGTTGCTGCTGTAGACGCTGCTGCTGCGCTGCTGCTACTGCCGCTGCTGCCACCCTGCTGCTGCGCCCGCTATTGCTGCGCTGTTGCTGTCGTGGCCTCTGCTGCTACTGCTCTGTTGCTGCGATTGTGGGAGGGCGGTTGCACGCACTGCAGCCGCCACGTACCTCTGCGTGGAGGTACACACCGCTGCTATTGCCTCTGCGGCTGTGATCTCACGTGGTGGGAGGAGTGCGTTGACGGCGACCGGCCGTCTCCAACAGACCCCAGGAACTCTGCTACAGCGGTAACTCTCACTGCTGCATCTCTGCTACGCAGCTCAGTGAGAACGGTCTCACTGCTCTGATACCATGAGAAAGTGCATAGAAGCTTCCTAGCAACACAGGCACTGACTGGGCGTCAGTGCCTGATCAGACGGTGATGACAGTCACAATTTGTACACACAACGGCAAGGGTTTGGCTAGGAGACACAAGGCACAGAGTCAGAATGCTTCAATATAGCATATGCAGAGAGAAATGACAAATGACAGGTCCAAGACATAAATACCTGCCGCGTCGCACTACAGGTGTCGCACACGGCAGTCCAAGAGTTATCCTAAAACCGGCCCAAAACCACTGTTTTGGCGGTAACTCTGTGCACACATGTCAGAATGCTACATCGTCTGAACGTAGACGTGCATAATCAAAAGACGGACGCTACGACTGGTCACATGCATGCGTCCATCGAATGACAGTGAGCATACAATGCAAAAACATGCAAATAGGCCTCTTGCCCAGTCCGCCGAAAGACGCCTGCGAGACGTAGAAGGCACAGCAAAGAGTCCCGGTGGCATCTGGGCCTCTGGAACAGTGGTTGGTGAGCTCCAGACGGGTAGTCCGCTGCCTTTTGTCGCACCGGTGTCACCAAGGCCGGGATGTGCACTAGTATGGACACGGCCGAGTGGTCACACTAAACTGTACAAGAACGGCACAAAGCACAACACCTAGGTGATAGGCTTGCGCAGAGGTGCACGCGCGTTGTCTAGGCGAGGGAGGATATGTATCTACGAAAGTGCGTAGAAGCTTCCTAGCAACACAGCCGCTGACCTGGCGTCAGTGCCAGGTAAGACGGTGACGACAGTCACAAGTCGTACACACAACAGCAAGAGTTTGGCTAGGAGACACAATTCAAAGTGTTATAATGCTTCAATATAGCATATGCAGAGAGAAACAACAACTGACAGGTCCAGGGTATAAATACCTGCCGCGGCGCACGGCGGGTGTCGCACACGGCAGTCCAAGAGCTGTCCTAAAACTTGCCCAAAACCACTGTTTTGGCCGTAACTCTGCGCACACATGTCAGAATCCTACGCCGTCTGAACCTAGACGTGCAGAATCAAAAGACGCACGCAACGACTGGTCACATGCGTGCATCCATTGACTGACAGCGAGTATATAATGCAAAAACATGCAAATGGGCCTCATGCCCAGTCCGCCGAAAGGCGCCTGCAAGACATGGAAGGCACAACAAGGAGTCCCGGTGACATCTGGGGCTCTAGAACAGTGGTTGGTCAGCTCCAGACAGGTAGTCCGCCGCCTGTCGTTGCGCCGGTATCACCAGGGCCGCCTGCCTCAGGGATCTGCACGAGTATGGACACGGCCGAGTGGTCACAGTAAACTGTACAGGAACGGCAAAAAGCACAACACTCCCCCATGACCCGATGGTACGCATGTCCATACGCGTGTAGCACTGGTACAACCACATAGTGAGGGACACAGACAGATGAGACAGCAACGTACATCCCACACTCAACCACTGTCACGCACGGGGCGAAGCCCAACAGAACNTCACCAGGGCCGCCTGCCTCAGGGATCTGCACGAGTATGGACACGGCCGAGTGGTCACAGTAAACTGTACAGGAACGGCAAAAAGCACAACACTCCCCCATGACCCGATGGTACGCATGTCCATACGCGTGTAGCACTGGTACAACCACATAGTGAGGGACACAGACAGATGAGACAGCAACGTACATCCCACACTCAACCACTGTCACGCACGGGGCGAAGCCCAACAGAACAAATGGCCACCAGGAACTTTCCGCGGGCAAGTGCCTTCGTCAAGAAATCAGCTCGCCGCAAGTCAGTGCCAACCCACATGATGGAGATCACGCGTCGCTCCACCAGATCACGAACGAAGTGATGCTCAACCGCAATATGCTTTGTGCGAGCATGAAAAACACTAGAGTTCTCCGCAATGGCGAGAGCACTCTGGTTGTCGCAACGCAGCACAATGGCGGGTACTGACTGCCCAAGCTCAAGAAACAAGCGTTGCAGCCAAACTGCCTCAGTAACCCCTGCCCCCAAAGCCACATACTCTGCCTCCGACGAGCTACGTGTGATGCAGCCCTGTTTTCCGCTTCGCCACGACAAAGCGGTACCATCGAGCAAAAACACGTAGCCAGTGCGACTGCGCCCGTCAGGACTCCAAGCCCAGTCGCTGTCAGTGTAGCCGTCAAGGACCACGGAACACTGCCGACGTAAGCAGAGTCCGAGATACAGCGTGGAGACCACGTACTGTACCACTTGCACAGCCGCGTGAAGAGCTCTCGCACGTGGAGCCTGCGAGAACTGAGCGAGGAGGTTGACGGCGAACGCCATGTTGGGACGCGTGGTAGTGGCCAGGTACATCATAGATCGGATGAGAAAGAGGTACAAGGTCACGTCCACTGTCTCCCCCAGCTATGTAGGGTCATCCACCTTCAGGGCATCCTGCCCATTAGGTGTGAGTGGTGTGGAAGCAGTGGGCACTGCACCAAGGAGATTGCTAAAGCGCTCCCCCACGACTCGTGCATATCGGGCCTGATGCAGCAACAGTGTCCGATGTCTGCGATCTCGCACAATCTCCATACCAAGAAACACCAATGCAGGACCGAGGTCCTTCATCCTGTAAGCGGTCTGCAGGACAGCCTTGGCCTCCTTCACGGCCTCCAACGACGGAGACGCGATCAGAAGGTCATCAACATAGACCAGGATGGCGGTAAACTGCTCGAGTGTCGGTAGGATGAAGAGTGAGGGGTCTACCTTACTCTGTACGTATCCTGCGCGAGTCAACGTGCCAGTGATCTCTCGGTTCCAACACCGTGGAGACTGCTTGAGGCCGTACAAGGACTTGCACAAACGCCAGACCTTGTCACCGTCCCCAAAGCCTGGTGGCTGAGCCACGTAGATCTCCTCATCCAAGGAGCCATGGTGGAACGCCCTGTTCACATCCATCTGGTGTAGTTCCCAGTCATGCTGAGCTACTACACCGAACAAAGCTCGAGCTGAGGTCATGCAGCCGACAGGGGCAAAGGTGTCAGTGTAATCAACTCCCTCAATTTGAGAGAACCCCTTGATGACCAAGCGGGGCTTGTAGCGTTCCAATGAGCCATCCGGCTTCACTTTCTTGTGAAAGACCCACTTGACCTGAATCGCCTTCCTCCCAGGGGGAAGGTCGACCAGCTTGTAGACTACGTGCTTTCGGATAGCGCGAAGCTCATCCTCGCAAGCAGCTCGCCAGGCATCAACATCCAGCAATGAGAAAGCCTCCCTCAATGTGCCCGGGTCCAGCGCCATAGAGGGGGAACTCTGCGTGGCAAGTGCACACGCCTCAGTGTCTGGCCTGACGGCCACAAGATCAGCTGCTCCGTCACAGGCGATATAGAACTCACGAGTGACCAGGTCGTGCCCTATGGGGTACGCTGGGTGTACCTCTGAAAGCTCAGTGCGGACACTCAGGCCTAAGGCCTTTGTGCCCGGGTCACCGCTCGCGATGCTGCGAGAGGAACGTCCGGGTCCGGAACCCGAAGCTCGCTGACCTCCAGAATCTAGTGGTCAAAGGCGACCACCGGGCTCACGGGAGTAACCGGAGGTCGAGGGGCGCATCGAAGGCTGAGGAACAGGTACAACCACAGGGACAGGTACGACCACAGCTGGTGAGGGCTGAGACAAGGCAGTCAAAGAAGCCGTGAGCAGAGATGCGTGTGTGGGGGACACTGAGCTGGGGATGACAGCGGGCAAGGCTGGCCCGGACACTGAGACAGGAGTGTCAGCCGACGTAGAGACAGGAGTGGACTGGGCTGGGTGAGACGCCGGAACAAGGGTGCCAGTGGACACAGAGGGTGATGCAGGAGGAGGCGTGGGAGCAGTGGTACCTGTGGGGTGCGAAGCTGGCTGGACAGGCGGGATCTCTGGACCAACGGCAATGATAGCCGGATCATCAAGTGCTGGAGATCGAGAGGGGACTCGAGCGGACACATCAGCCTGGCGAGGAATGGTCGCTGGCGAAGAGGTCTCCCCCATCCGCCGAGGACCCTCACAGGAAGGGACATGAGCTGNCTGGGCTGGGTGAGACGCCGGAACAAGGGTGCCAGTGGACACAGAGGGTGATGCAGGAGGAGGCGTGGGAGCAGTGGTACCTGTGGGGTGCGAAGCTGGCTGGACAGGCGGGATCTCTGGACCAACGGCAATGATAGCCGGATCATCAAGTGCTGGAGATCGAGAGGGGACTGGAGCGGATAGATCAGCCTGGCGAGGAATGGTTGCAGGCGAAGAGCTCTCCCCCATCCGCCGAGGACCCTCACAGGAAGGGACATGAGCTGTAGAGAGCGCTGTGATCGAAGTCAGATCACGGTATGTGAGTGGCTCAAAAAACAGCGCGTCACGGGACTTAATGACACGACGGCGAGTGGGGTCCCAAAAGCGCCTGGCCTTCGACCGCGGGGAGATGCCGATGAAGGCACACAAGCGACCCCGAGGGGAGACCTTGGACCCCTGCTGGTCCTTGGTGTACCATACGGAGGCCAGGGATCCCCAGACGCGTGCGAGACGAAGATCGGCACGGTGGCCAAACCAGAGCTCGTACGGTGTAACATGATCCGGAAGCGGACCATGCGGGAGGCGGTTCCAGACCCAAGTCATGTAGGCGAAGCCCTCAAATGCGAAGGACTCCGGGAGACAGCACTCAGACCGCATGGCGCGGACCGCATCCTCCATGGTGCGGTTCCAGCGCTCAGATACACCGTTCTACTGTGGGGTAGCAGGAGCAGAGACTTGGTGAAAAATGCCGTGCTCAGCAAAGAAAGAGTCCATCTCGCCGAGGAACTCGCCGCTGCGATCCGAGCGAAAGGTATGTAGCGTGTGGCGAGACTGACGCTCAGCCATCACGAGCCAATGCCGAACCGCAAGGGCGGTTCGCTCTTCTGACGCAGACTGTAGACCCACCGCATCCGGGTGAAGTCATCAGTCAACATACCGGCCCCTCTCGGAAAGCGACTCGACCGGGAGAGGACCGAGCAGGTCCGAGTGGACCAACTCGAGGGGCCTCAGTGCTCGGGAACGCTAATCAGGGTAAGTGCACCGGTGCATCTTACCCTGAGCGCAAAAAAGACAGTCGGTCTTGGGTGGCTTCTCGAAAGAAGCCACGTCAAGACCAAGAGCGGGCTGTGTCCGGATGAGCTTCGACACAGTGTCGGAGCCCACGTGACACAGACATCGGTGAAGCAACCGCTGGTGTTCCGGAGATAGAACACCAGTGACAAAAACGCGACCAGAGGAGGAGGGAGAGCAAGGGGAGGAGGGCCGAGCAATGCGGTACAAATCATCTACGACTGAAGCACGCAAGACAATGCTACGGGTGTCAAGAGTAGTCACCGTCGCTAAATCAGCGGTATGCTCAACGGAGAGACCCATCAGAGTGCAGGCACGCACAGACAGCAGACTAAGCTGAAGATCAGGCACAAACAGCACATCAGAGAGATACAAGGGGCCAGACAGACCATCAAAGCATACAACCCCAACACCGTGAACCGGTAAGGACTGACCAGAACGTGTACAAACAGAACAGACAGTCGTGACAGGACCAAGTACCACAAAGTCACTACGACGACACGTCATGTGGTGGGTGGCACCGGAATCGATGATCCAAGTGCCACCGGAGTCACGACTGGTGGACGTCACTGTACAATGAGCAATAGAACACTCGGCAACAGAGGGACGATGAGCCGTCAGTGGGACTAAACGACGTACATCATGAAGGTGAGACTCATGAATCCAGTCAGTGCAGTCAGGCCCATCATCATCACATGCGGACTGTGCTCCCCCACACGTGTCATCACGAGTCACGAGGACGGACGAACAAGCAGCCTATTACCCGCTCGACAATGACAACACAACCGCACCTCCCTGAAAGCAAAGCGCCAAAAGATGACGAAGCTCGACGATGGTGCGGTCACGTGGGTCTAGATCACTGCTGCTCGCCGGTGAGGATGCAAGGACAGCTGTAGTCGTAGTCGCCGCGCGTCCAGAGGAATGTGCGATCGACGTGCCGGACGCGGTGCGAGCAACATGGGTAGCCTGAAGTCCGCGAGTAATGCGCTCCCAGTCGAGCGGTTGCTGGCACTCGTTATAGCGATGTGAACCTCCATAGTTGTAGCAGTGCACGGAACGGCCACTGCTACCACTGGATGACGACTGCTACTGACCCGATCCGCGCTTCCTATTCTTCTTCTTCCCCTGGGCACCTACTGCAACGCCCTGCGTCTGCGTGGGTGTAGACGAGATCAAAGAGGAGGAGGAAGATGAGGTCGTGATGCAGGAAGGTGAGGGTCACTGTAGGAGGGAAGATGGTGGTGAGGCGAGGACTGCTGCAGCGAGGGAAGTCTCCTGATGTGCTACTGCTACCTCGCGGGCCGACGTCACCTGGAGGAAAATCTGATGAGCCCACGGGAGCAGCTGCAGGGTGGCTGAGAAAGGCTCAAGAGCAGCGTCGTTCTACCGTGTGAATATGTCGGTGTACTCCAGGAGAACTCCGAGCATGATCGTCCGAAGAGCCCACAGCTCTATGCCCCCTGAGGTCCCCAGGCGCGTGTAGATACGCATGGCGCGTCGCCAGTAATCCGCTGCAGGCTCCGCTGGTCCCTGACGGAGAGAATGGAAAGCGCGAATGTGTGACGCACGCGTGGCGTGCTTCTCTGCAGCCAGTAGGGACAACGCCAGATCCCAGCCTCCACGAGGATCAGCTCCGGTGCCTGTGCCAGCCTTGCCGAGGAAGGGATGGAAGTCAACGACCGTCTCGCGTGGCATGGCGTAGAGAAGCCCTCGCATGGCCCGGGCTGCTGTCAGCACCTGTGCTGGATCTGTAGACTGGTATGGGCTGTGGTAGTAAGGCCACACTCCCTCGGAAGTGGCCCACACCTGGAACAGGATCTCCCAACAGTCAACTCCATCCTCGCTGATGTACCGTGGAGGTGGTGCCTCAAAGTCCTTTGGCTGCCGCTCCGTGGGGAGAGCAGCCGCAGGCTGAGGAGGGCGAGTGACGGTAAAAACTCCTGGAAGGGGGTGATCACTGGGGAAGTTAGGTGACGATCGTATCGGGGACATGGGTGGAGGTCGGATACCCGTGTGCAGCTGACGGAGGCGCTCCTGTAGAAGACGAATCTCCCGCTCCTGGGAGTCATCCTCAAAGCCTGGCATGAATGGCTCGTCATCAAGGAGGTCCGCAGGTGGTGGGGAGACCACACCAGGAGGTGAAGCAAGCGGGGCACCTGTCACGGGCACCTAAGCCGAGTGCTGGGTGGAGGCCGCAACGCCGGTAGCTCCCTCAAAAATCCGCGGAGGAGCCGTGGACTAAGCGCGCAGGAGCTCAGTCAGTGTGCGGATAGCGTCAGTCTGCTCTCGCTGCAGACAACGCATCTCCTCCTGCTGGCTGTGCAGGTCCTCAATGGCCTGCGAGCGAGGGCTCAATAACCCTGAAGAAGAGGAGGAGGGATCACCTGGTCCCTTGTCCTTGTCGTCGGGTGAACTCATGTCGCCGCTCACTATGGGACGACAGGTCACGTTTGCCGGAATTCAAAACCGTCTGCGTTTCTCGGGGAGTTGAAACGCTGGCAACTTTTGACTTTTCGGTTCAAAATTTGGCTAAGTGTAATGCTGACATCAGCAAGTGGTTGCTGACGTCAGCACGACCTGATGACGTCAACAACCAACAATGCTGACGTCAGCTCGTCCCCTCCCTTTTTTTTCTTCTTTTTTTTTCTCTTTCTTGTCACGGTTCTGCTGCTGGACAGTGGCGTGCGGCAGCTTTGCGGAAGCTGCGCACTAGCTTCTGCCCAGCTGCTACTGCAGCTGTGCTGTCAGCTGCAGCAGCAGCTACGTAGCTGCGTGTGCAGCGGTGGCAGCTGCAGCTGCACTGCTGCTGCTGCTACTGCGCGTGGCGACTGCTGCTGCGCACGGCGCTGCTGCTGCACGCTGCATCTGCTGCTGGCTGCCGCCGCCGCCCGCTGCTGCAAGCTGCCGCCGCCGCGTGCTGCTGCTGCTGCCACAACTGCGCTGCTGCTGCCATCGCAAATGCCGCTGCTGCTGCTGTGCCGCTGCCGCTGCTGCGCTGTTGCTGCCGACGCCGCTGATGCACTGCTGCTGCCGCCGCTGCTACCACGCTACTGTGGCGGCCGCTGCTGACGCCCTGCTGCTGCGCGGCTGCCGCCGCCGCCTCTGTGGCTGCTGCTCTGCTGCTGCGGTTGTGGGGGGAAGTGGCGGCTGGCGCACCGCATCCACCACACACCTCTGCGTGGCGGTACGTGCTGCTGCTGCTGCCTCAGCAGCTGCGATCTCACGTGGTGGGTGGAGTGCGCGGACGGCGAACGGCCGTCTCCAACGGGTCCCAGAAGATCTGCTGTAGCGGTGACTCTCACTGCTGCTGTTGGTTTGTGTGGCTTCCACCCGTCACGACCGACACTGCTAGTTTACCGATATACCCACATTCATGGTATATGGCAGAGGAGGGCGTGACGACACGACGGGCCTCCGGACTACACCGAGACTTCTCCAGCACCTACGACAGCGCTGGCGAGACGCGGTCGATGCGTTTCGACAGCCATGTGGGCTTGTCAGGAGGCAGGAGAGTTTTCTCGGTGGGTTGAGACCCGCGCACCCGGTTGACTGTACCGGTGCGACGAGGAGACCCGATGGCTGTTGTGGGGCTTCCGACGTTCGGAAAGCCGTCTGTGATGTCTGGATGTTGATTCCGAGATGTTTTGACATTGCTCATGTTTTCTCGGTGGTCGAGACCCGGGCACT
>SZWC01023336.1:0-10265 GCA_023375785.1 Penium margaritaceum | reverse complement strand
CGACAGCCATGTGGGCTTGTCAGGAGGCAGGAGAGTTTTCTCGGTGGGTTGAGACCCGCGCACCCGGTTGACTGTACCGGTGCGACGAGGAGACCCGATGGCTGTTGTGGGGCTTCCGACGTTCGGAAAGCCGTCTGTGATGTCTGGATGTTGATTCCGAGATGTTTTGACATTGCTCATGTTTTCTCGGTGGTCGAGACCCGGGCACTCGGCGAGCTGTTCCGGTGCCTCGAGGAGACCACCTTTCTTACTCTCGTGGTGTATGCAGTGTGTTCTCCCTGTTGACTCATTCGGGTTCAGCAGGGGTGACGGGGCCCAGTGCGGTTAGCTGCCGGCGCCCCTATGTAAGCCCGCTAGGGGCTCATTTGTAAACTCTCCTTGTTCTTTATATTCAGCGTTCCAGACTTAGCCAATTCTTGCCGTCTTGCATCGCACTCACACACAGAGCTCATGTTTGTTCTTGCATGGGCCTGCATGCCCTAAAATTATTTCCAATTTGGTATCAGATCGCAGGGGGGCGTGTGAGCAGTAGAAGCAGCAGCAGTGGGCGGAACGCTAAAGAGAACGCCCCACGTGGCGCCACGCCGGAAGCAGCGTGAGGGAGCGCAAAGCGACTGCACGCGAATGCCATAGGGGCGGTGAGAAGCAGCAGCAGCAGCAGCAGCAAGCGTTGGCAGCAGTAGCGTGCACAAGGAGTAGCGACGCAGCAGCAGCTTGCAGCCGTGGCAGCAACAAGCAGGGACACACCAGTAGCAGAAGCAGCAGCAGGAGCAGCAGCTTTGGCAGCAGCACCAGCTTTAGCAGCAGCAGCAGCTTTAGCAGCAGCAGCAACAACAACAACAACAGCAGCAGCAGCAGCAGCAGTAGCAACAGCAGCAACAGCCGCCGCAGCACCAGCAGCAGCAGCAGCGTGCAGAGCGAAAAAAAAAAAACAGAAGCAGCAGTAGCGGCAGCATCAAGCAGTAGCAGCAACATGCAGCAGCAGTAGCCGCGGCGGCAGCAGCAAGCAGCAACAGTAGCAGCAGCTATTGCAGCAGCAACGGCAGCAGAAGCAGCGTGCAGCAGCAGCAGCCGCGGTGGCAGCAGCAAGCAGCAGCAGCTGCTGCTGCGCAGAGTAGCAGCAGCAGCAGAAGCTGCAGCAGCAGCAGCAACCGCAGCAGCCGCACCTGCCGCTGCAGCTGCTGCTGCCGCTACAAGGAGGGCCTCGCAGCCCTCCTCTGATCGGGGGGGCCCTCTGAGGGGGCCCCGCTCGCACCCCCCCCCCCCCCCCCCCCCCCCNNAGCAGCAGCAGCAGAAGCAGCAGCAGCAGCAGCAACCGCAGCAGCTGCACCTGCCGCTGCAGCTGCTGCTGCCGCTGCGAGGAGGGCCTCGCAGCCCTCCTCTGATCGGGGGGGCCCTCTGAGGGGGCCCCGCTCGCACCCCCCCCCCCTCCCGTCCTCCTCTTCTTAGGGGGGCCCTCGGAGGGCCTTGCCGAGCCCCTCCGAGGGGCCCTTCGGAGGGGGCCCGTGGGCCTCGTGGGCCCCCTCGGCCCCGTCGGCCCCGTCGGCCCCGTCGGCCGACCGACGGAGGGGCCGGGTCAGAGGGGCGGACAGTACCCTCGCCCCCTCCCTCTCGCTCCCTCCTCCCCCCCGACACCCACTCGCTCACTCGCTCGCTCAGCGAGCGAGCGAGTGAGCGAGTGCACGGGAGGGAGATCCGGACAGGCCGGACACCCCCCCCCCTCCTCATTTTCTCCGTCCGCCCACCTTCTGGGCAATCGAGAAAAAGGGGGTGGCGAGCTATAAAAGGTCCGAAAAGGGGTCCGCCTGAAAAAGGAAAAAAAAAAGAGAAAAAAAAGGAAGAAGAAAGATATAGAAAAGGAAGGGTTTCAGGCGAGCACAAGGGAGATCCAAAAGAAGAAAAAAGGGGGTGGTGGGTGAGTCCAAAGAAAAAGAAAAACAGAAAGGGGGGCTTGAGGACTAGACAATACCGGAAAAAAAAGAGGGTCATCTTCCAACCACCACCGCCGCAACAGCCGCAGCTTCCTAGCTGCAGTATCAGCATCAGGCGATGGAGTGTCGACGACTACTTAGTGCAGCGGCTGCGCGAGAGCTTGCACTTTCGCCTTCAGAGCCGAAAGCGGACTGTCGTCGTTGGCGATTTCCGCTTCGAGACGTGTTGTGGACCGGCGTCACCCTTGGGCCCGTGGATTGGTGCGCGCACTTCACCCCGTAGGATCGCTAGCAGATTCGAGTCTTGCCGTCTCCGAGGGCTGGGTCGTCTACCGCTTGGAGCAGCGGCCACACCTGCAGCCGCCACCCCTTCTCGTCTTGGAGCAGTCTTCGCTCCATTAGTGGCAGCAGCATTAGTGGCCGAAGTTAGTCGGACTGTCGTCTCTGAGCGTGCTGTGGTAGTGCAGCTCTTCCCGTCTGGTCACATTTGTTGACCCGGACGCCGTGACCTCGAGGAGTGACAGTACCTACTGGCCCCATTCACTCCCGTTGCTTGGTGTTTACCACCGGGAGTAGGTGCCCTTGGCACCTATCCATCGTCCAGCGCACGAGATGAGTGCGCGGACATCTGAGCAGGCGCCCTGCGCATTCGCCTGCTACTACTGTGGTGATGGACGTCATGGTTGGCATCGCTGTTGGACGCGCCCTCCCGGCTAGCATCCACCTTGGTTACAGCCTCGTCCGAGCCTGCGTCCTCCACAGCATACGGATCTGCCGTCGTTGGTAGATCCCCTCGCTGGACCTCTGGCGAGCATATTCGCTGAGATCCACGGCCTCCGACAGACGGTGCAGCGGCTCTGTGACCTTGTCGTCACTGAGCGTGCTTCTGTTACTCGTTCGTCGACGGCCTCTTCGATCACATCTCCTCCACCCTCTCCTCCTTCGTCATCCGATGGTGTACCTTTAGCCCCATCTGCCAGTGAGTCTCAGGCTACCACCATCCTTTCGATCCTCCACTCTGTTGCGACCACGACGCCACCTCGCGATGACATGTCTTCATGCAGTCGTTCCAGTCGAGTGGCCTCGTGACGTCAGCGTCAGCGCTCCGCACAACGTGCTCGCGCCGGTTCCGATACATCCTCCACCTCCTCGGCTTCCATTGCTGTACCTGTCGAGGGGGAGTGTGGTCATCACACAATGCCTATGCCCGTAGCGACAGTAGCCGCACCCCCGCCGTCCTGCCGTGCCTTAGCGTCAGCCGAGGCAGATGCAGATGATAGGGTGGCAGTACATGACGTGGAGTCTGATCCCACCATGGAGGTCATGGTCCAGACTTGCGTATCAGCGAGCTCGACTTCCACGTCCGGGTTGGATCCAGATCTGCTAAAGCAGCAGGTTGCATCAGGAGGAGTGCGGGCCCGGCGTCCCTCGGCGGTGCCACTCGCGGCTCCTACCGGTGGCGCCCCGGCGGTTGCACAGGGGTCCCGTACGGATCGGGATGCCTCTTGCGGAGTTTTGGCGGAGTTTGTGCAGCAGGCTCACACGATCCCGTCGGAGGTTCCAGTGCAGGAGATATGCGTGTCATTGAGGTCGACATCCACGCTGGGACAGGAGCCGGACGTTCTGCAGCAGCAGGTTACCTCAGGAGGAGTGCAGGCACGGTGTCCCTGGACTGTGCCACTCCCGGCTCCGTCCGGTGGAGGCCCTGGACTTTCGGGGGAGAGTGTGCAGACGACTCACACAACTCCGGCACATGTTGGAGTACTTGGGACTTGCATGTCATCGAGGTCGACATCTACGCTAGGGCAGTAGCCAGACATTTTGCAGCAGCAGGTTGCATCACGAGGAGGGCAGGTCTCACGTGCCTTGGTGATGCCACTCGCGACTCTGATCAGTAGCGACTTGGCGGTAGCAGAAGAGTATTGTGCGGATCGGGATGTCCCATACAGTTTTCCAGGGGCGTTGGTGCACGGGACTCATATTAGCCCGACAGCGGTCGCTGTACATGAGCAGAGTCAACCGGCTGGTCTGTTAGAGGTTGAGGCGTTCTTGAGAGCAGCAGTTCTCAGGATGTTGCCGGGACATATGCTGCAGCAGACACAGCATGCTTTACCGCCTCATCTACACTACTTGAGGAACAGCTTCAGCGTGAGGAGTCGTCCACCTTCCCACAGTCTACGGGTTCCCGTACCCACGACGGAGCAGCGACATACATGACGGAGTCAGATGATGATCCATACTCTGTCATCGAGCAGGTGGTAGAGACTTGCGTTCCCGGCGAGACAGTGCGTGATCGCCAGCTGCGCTTGTTGGTCGCCTTGACGGACATTGCTGAGCCGGAGCCCTGTACACCTGTGTCCATTATGGCGGCAGTCGAGGACACTGGAGCAGATCCATACATGCAGATTGAGTCACCTCGTCAGCAGGAGCTGAGTTCTGCCCCCTCGATTTCACCTCTTGGTGACGCTACCGATCACATCGACACTGAGAGTGGTAGTACCTACACGGACGACACTTCCACATGCTCTACGGACTCTGACGACTCTTCCTTCTCCTTCTCTCTCGGCATGCGACCGCTCACTCCTCGCATGACAGACACGCGTTGTGATGTGGATGCGACACCTGCAGCTGCATCTGATGTTCCAGCGTCTCAGCACATTGCGACCTTGGTTGACCCCCAGGAGGATGCAGCGGCACCTATTCCATCATCTTCAGTAGCAGAGATGCAGATGGCGCTGTACTCACGAGCTGTGCAGTCTGCATGTGCAGCATCCAGTCAGGCAGAGTTCATTCTACTCCAGGTCGACATGGGCCACCTCGACATGTCCGAGGCAGATTATGCTGATCTGCAGGAGTGTGTAGTCATGCTACAACGAGAGATGGTGGCAGCGCGTGAGCGATTCTCAGAGGAGGGCAGCATCACCGGTACCGGCAGGAGCCTTCCGGCAGCACCAGTGATGCCGAGCGTGCCTTCGGCTTCCGCCATCCCGGCTCCTGTCGACCCCATCATCGCTCTTCCTTCTTCTGCTACAGTCACGAACCTTCATCCACCCGACTCACCTGCCCCATCTTCATCTTCATCCACGAGTGGTGATGCGGTTCATCCCTGCAGCTCTCCTCTTCTGGCAGTACACCCTTGTGTCTCAGGGTCTCCTATCCCGTATCAGAGGCTAGCTCCGCCACTTCATCCACGCACGCGTGCTGCTCGCCCATTCCCGTTCCTCCGGCGTACAGAGATGCATCACGGCAGTGCGGAGGCAGGAGAGAGTGTGAGTTGGGACCCTTGGCAGTCACGCGAGGACTGGTATACCCCAGGTGATGCAGATTCATGTGAGGAGTTGTAGCCGGAGACACCACTTCGTCTTTGAGGGAGGGAGTCCACTCACAGGTGACAGGGGGAGCTGTCTCTACATGATGGATACACTACATGACTCATCGCCCAGGATCTTTTCAGCTACGACATCAGCATCTCCATCGAGGACATCGCTGCCAGGTTCATCTGCCCAGGGGGAATGTTGTGTGGACCTCGACCTGACGCGACGCCATGGGAGATGCATGGCGAGGTCCATGCTCTGTTCTGAGCATCTACAGCATCCCGCATGTGCCTCACGCTACGTGTCTGCACAGCTGCATACAGGTGGTAGCACACTGTTAGTCGAGACCCGAACACTTGGTGCATTGCACCAGTGTCACGAGGAGACCATGTGATCGTATGTCTTAGTGTGCCGCTATACTGTGTGTGGCATTGTGCATGCGAGCTGTTGGTCGAGACCCGGACACGTGGTGCATTGCACCCGTGTTACGATGAGATCCTCCCTTGATCCTGTGTTTGGATGATGATACTATTGAGTTTGATTGCTCGTAGTGGTCGAGACCCGGACCCTGGTTCCGCTAGTGTCACGAGGAGACCATCTTGTTGCTTGACATGTGTGTGATAGGCATTACACTGGTTTGTGCACGTGTGCATCCCTCCTCTCATGGTCGAGACCCAGACACTTGGTGGGCTGTGCCAGTGTCCAGGGAGACCCTAGATGGATAGCAGATGAGTGTGTGTGTGTTTGTGTGTGTGTGTGTGTGTGTGTGTGTCTCTGTGTGTGTGTCGGTGTGAGTTGACTCATGCATCTTATGGCTTGCCATACATTGTTGTTCCATGCCTTCGTTCATTCGTTCTGGCGTGGACGGCTATGTCAGCCAGGGGGAGTGTTGGTTTGTGTGGCTTCCACCCGTCACAANTCATGGTCGAGACCCAGACACTTGGTGGGCTGTGCCAGTGTCCAGGGAGACCCTAGATGGATAGCAGATGAGTGTGTGTGTGTGTGTGTGTGTGTGTGTGTGTCTGTGTGAGTTGACTCATGCATCTTATGGCTTGCCATACATTGTTGTTCCATGCCTTCGTTCATTCGTTCTGGCGTGGACGGCTATGTCAGCCAGGGGGAGTGTTGGTTTGTGTGGCTTCCACCCGTCACGACCGACACTGCTAGTTTACCGATACACCCACATTCAGGGTATATGGCAGAGGAGGGCGTGACGGCACGACAGGCCTCCGGACTGCACCGAGACTTCTCCAACACCTACGACAGCGCTGGCGAGACGCGGTCGATGCGTTCCGACAGCCATGTGGGCTTGTCAGGAGGCAGGAGAGTTTTCTCGGTGGGTTGAGACCCGCGCACCCGGTTGACTGTACCGGTGCGACGAGGAGACCCGATAGCTGTTGTGGGGCTTCCGACGTTCGGAAAGCCGTCTGTGATGTCTGGACGTTGATTCCGAGATGTTTTGACACTGCTCATGTTTTCTCGGTGGTCGAGACCCGGGCACTCGGCGAGCTGTTCCGGTGCCTCGAGGAGACCACCTTTGTTACTCTCGTGGTGTATGCAGTGTGTTCTCCTTGTTGACTCATTCAGGTTCAGCAGGGGTGACGGGGCCCGGTGCGGTTAGCTGCCGGCGCCCCTATATAAGCCCGCTAGGGGCTCATTTGTAAACTCTCCTTGTTCTTTGTATTCAGCGTTCCAGACTTAGCCAAATTCTTGCCGTCTTACATCGCACTCACACACAGATCTCATGTTCGTTCTTGCATGGGCCTGCATGCCCTAAAATTATTTCCAATTGCTGCTGCTCTGCTGCGTCTCTGCTGCGCAGCTCAATGAGAACTGTCTCACTGCTCTGATACCATGAGAAAGTGCGTAGAAGCTTCCTAGCAACACAGCCGCTGACCGGGCGTCAGTGCCTGGTCAGATGGTGATGACAGTCACAAGTCGTACACACAACGGCAAGAGTTTGGCTAGGAGACACAAGTCAAAGTGTCATAATGCTTCAATATAGCATATGCAGAGAGAAATGACAACTGACAGGTCCAGGGTATAAATACCTGCCGCGGCGCACGGCGGGTGTTGCACGCGGCAGTCCAAGAGCTGTCCTAAAACCGGCCCAACACCACTGTTTTGGCCGTAACTCTGCGCACACATGTCAGAATCCTACGCCGTCTGAACCTAGACGTGCATAATCAAAAGACGCACGCAACGACTGGTCACATGCATGCATCCATCGACTGACAGCGAGTACATAATGCAAAACCATGCAAATGGGCCTCATGCCTTGTCCGCCGAAAGGCGCCTGCAAGACGTAGAAGGCACAGCAAGGAGTCCCGGTGACATCTGGGGCTTTGGAACAGTGGTCAGTCAGCTCCAGACGGGTAGTCCGCCGCCTGTCGTCGCGCCGGTGTCACCAGGGCCGCCTGCCTTAGGGATCTGCACGAGTATGGACACGGCCGAATGGTCACAGTAAACTGTACAGGAACGGCACAAAGCACAATAGTATCTCCCTCGCTCATTCTTGTACCTCTCCACTTTTTCAAGCATATCTTTGCCGACTCTCAGCCGTTTCAAGCGCTGTCTATCACATTGTGTCCCTCATAATGTGCTCTCTCACAGTGTGTCGCTAAGTGTTGGGATTGTGTCAGTACCACACGGTGACCTCTGGCCTCGTTGCACACCCACCTCACTGACGCAGGTGACTAACTGGAGAGAGACAACTCTTGCTGGCTGCTACGCTGTAGTGGCATGATTTCACGACGAGTCTCACAACGAGGCATCAGTACAAGTTTCACAGGACTCTGGCTGGCGTGCATGTGTGCACACACATTTGCCTCGGGTTCACACACTCACCTGTTCTTTGACAGTTTTTCCCTCCACTGACCTACTTGACAGGTTGTGAATTTTAGTGGGTACTTTGGTCCGGTTCGACCGTTCGGGTGAGAACGTGCGAGATCGAGCTCGCTGCTCGCTCGCTCGCTCTCCCACCCGACGGCTACCACTTCAGTGTCTGTTACCCGTCTTTTTCACCCGTTCGTTGTCCGCTCACTTCTAACTTCCACGTAAACTACCGTTGTTGCTTGGTGTCTTCCTTGCACGGGACCAGCCGCTACTTGCTTGTCTAGCACAGCAGCCTACTGGTATCAGAGCAAGTTGCGTGGAAGACGGGCAGCGGATCGATCGGCTGTCCGCGAATTCTGGGCCAAACCCGTGACCGCCACTCTTGGCGTCGCGCATCCACACCGCCATCACAACCCACCAGCATCACAGCAGCTGACTGCTGTAGCCTCAGCAGCAGCTATTGACGGCATTCTGCCGTCGAGGATCTTTGGTCTTCCCCTCCTCCTGCTGGCTGGGCTCCCCTCTATTTCCGGGTTGGGTGGGGTTGGAACAGGTTCCTACAAGTGTCCCACGGCCTTCCCATATTTCCCACGCCCACTGGGGCGGGGGAAACGCTGCCGAAAACTTTTCGGCAGCGTAAGGGGGCCCGTCACCGTCTCCTGGCACTATTTGCAGCAGCAGCGGTGGATCTAGCTCCTTAGATCCGCAGCAGCAACTCAGCAGCAGCACCTTATCCACACGCTTTGCAGCAGCATCTTATCAGCGGCGCAGCATTAGCTCAGCACCAACTCAGCAGCAGCTCAGCAAGCAGCTCCGGGGCAGCTTAGCAGCAGCTCAGCAGCAGATTAGTGGCTGCTCAGCAAACTACTCAGCAGCAGCTGAGCAACAACTCAGCAGCCTCGCAGCAGCATCCTAGCAACAGCGCAGCTTCAGCTCAGCAGCATTTTAGTAGTAGTGCAGCATTACCTCAGCACCAACTCAGCAGCAGCTCAGCAAACAGCTCAGAGGCAACTTAGCAGCAGCTCAGCAGCAGATCAGTGGCTGCTCAGCAAACTACTCAGCAGCAGCTGAGCAGCACCTCAGCAGCTTCGCAGCAGCATTTTAGCAGTAGTGCAGCATTAGCTTAGCACCAACTCAGCAACAGCTCAGCAAGCAGCTCCGGGGTAGCTTAGCAGCAGCTCAGCAGCAGATCAGTGGCTGCTCAGCAAACTACTCAGCAGCAGCTGAGCAGCAACTCAGCAGCTTCGCAGTAGCATCCTAGCAACAGTGCAGCATCAGCTCAGCAGCATATCAGCAGCTGTTCAGCAAATAGCTTAGCAGCCGCTCAGCAGCAGCTCAGTAACAGCAAGACAGCAACAGCTGCAACAACTACCTGCACCGCAGCAGCCGCATGACCAACGTGACAGGAGCGGCAAGCGGCGTTGTGGAGTATCTGCACTGCAACGCTGTAGCCGCCTCCGCACCACCGTCTGGTGGTGGCCGCCGTCACGCTGGCGCACTGGGAGGATCCCGGCGGCGACTCAGGGGAGAGCTCGACCCTACAACGCTCGGTAAGACCCCCCTCCCCTGATGCCTCTGGGGGGATTCAGCAGCCGCACGACGCCGCTGCTTCATTGCCGCACTCAACTTGGCGTCAGGACGCACTAGACTTCGCCCGCACCTTCACACGTACTGCGTCCGCCGTGATAGACGTGGCAGCCGCAGCTGCTGCCACTTTTGCCGCCGCAGCTAGAGCAGCACGTGCCCCTGCATCAACGTCAGCTGGCCGCGCTGCCGAGTCCTACACTGAGGCGGCCGTTGTAGCTGGACCGTTGGCTGCGGCAGCAGCTGACATTGGGACACAGCTAGCGGCAGCTGCATCATCTGTGGCCTCTGCAACAGCTTCTACAGCTTCTGCCGTATCCGCTGCAGCTACGGCCATTCGCACCTCCACTGACGTCGCTGTTGCAGCATCCGCATCAGCACCCTCTGACATCACCACACTCGTCACAGCGGCCGTCGTTGCAGCGGCGGTCCTCCCTACCGTTGGCGCCGCCTTCACCACAGGCTACCTGGCATTGATTGTGCCGATTGCGTCTTGCGTCTCTGTGCTCTCCGCTGCAGCTGCTTCTATTGTCCCGCCTGTTCTTGCTCTTTTGCGCAGCCCCTCACACACCTTGTGAGGTCTCCTGGTCTGCATCTCCCT
>SZWC01023335.1:0-14088 GCA_023375785.1 Penium margaritaceum | reverse complement strand
CCCGACCTAGAGGGCTGATTTGGGGTCTTGTCACCGCCATCTGCCATGTTTGCTGCTGCTTGCGCGGGCCCGAAAAAATTCGGCAGCAATTACCCGGCCCGAGAGGGCCCGTTTAAAAATCTGGTGCTAACTCTGCGCGAAAAAAATTTCGGCAGAGTTCTGTTGGCCCTAGTGGGCCAAAAAAAATATGGATGGGCGCCTTGGATCCTGTACGCCCCCACCAACCACCCTCCCAACCAACCAGCCCCCCAGGCCGCCTGTTGTCGCTTGAAGGTGCGTAGAATGTCGTCCTCTCACGTAGAGAGAGGTGGCCGCTACTGCAAAGGACTTGTACTTTTTTGCAGAAAAGGAAAAAGGTGAGAAAGTGAGTTTCAGACTGAATTGGAAGTGTGAAGAGCGCTGGAACACTTTGTAGGCATCGGCTCGATATCGACTCGATACCGACGTCATGATTTTCATTCTGTGTCGGGGGCGGGACGCGGCGGGACGAAGTCGTCCGTGAGAGCCCGCAACCTTCGCCGAATCCACTAGAGGGAGTGGCGAAAAAAACCCAATAATCAAACGAGGAAAATCCCGATTCCCCCCTGTTTTGATACTCATGACCCTCATATACCCTTCCGTCGGAACAAAAGGCCTCAGTCGCCCCTCTGTCAGAAAAAGAAGTGCCATATACCCCTCCGTCGGAACAATAAGCCCCATTCGGCCCTGCCTGGCAAAACAAACCCTATTCACCCCCCCGTTTTCACCATGCTCAAACAGCAACGCATTTCGCTGGGTAAGCATGTCGAAAACGGGCATGCCTCGTAGAATGCGGCCCTCCATTGCGGCCGTCGCGATGGAAGGTCGCAATAGTTTCGAGAGGTGGGGGGGGGAGACTGCTCGCCAACGTCCGTCGGTCGGCACTTCGTCTGTTGTGATGTTGTCAGTCATACACAGTTGTACAGTTGGTTGTGACCACTCGGCCGTGTCCATGCTCGTGCAGATCCTTGAGGCGGACCCAGCTGGAGATAGAGTTCCCTGAGGTGATGCTCCACCCGCTGGAGGCAGCCTGGCAGCCTACCCAGTGTACCAGAGGGCTCCCACAGCCCATGGACTACATTTGGAGCTCTTTAGCCTCCAGCATTCACCGTTCCGCATCACTGATTTGAATTTTTTCATTTTTTCGGCCTGAGCACAAAATCAGGTCGTTTTGGCCTTTTTCCCCACTTTTTGAAGACGAAAATTTCACCATTGTCTTCAGCATCCTCTGACGCCTCTGTGGTCCACATTTAGCTTCATTTGGACNGTTGTGACCACTCGGCCGTGTCCATGCTCGTGCAGATCCTTGAGGCGGACCCAGCTGGAGATAGAGTTCCCTGAGGTGATGCTCCACCCGCTGGAGGCAGCCTGGCAGCCTACCCAGTGTACCAGAGGGCTCCCACAGCCCATGGACTACATTTGGAGCTCTTTAGCCTCCAGCATTCACCGTTCCGCATCACTGATTTGAATTTTTTCATTTTTTCGGCCTGAGCACAAAATCAGGTCGTTTTGGCCTTTTTCCCCACTTTTTGAAGACGAAAATTTCACCATTGTCTTCAGCATCCTCTGACGCCTCTGTGGTCCACATTTAGCTTCATTTGGACAACCTTCAATTTTTAGTGGTGAAAATTTAAATTTTTTAATTTTCAGCACTTAGCCGATTTTTTGGTCAGAAGGTCGACTTTTGCCACCGTCCTAAATCGGCGAGAAACGCTGACGATTCTGCGTTCGGACGACTTTCGCACCGCCTCAGCATGGAGCCGAGCAGCTCCAAGGGCAAGGAGTTGGAGGACACCGTCATGAGCGGGGGCCGCAGTCCACGCTCAAAGGATTGACTTCCTGCTGGTGGAGCAGTCGTCACTCCGCCAGCGCCAGGATGAGCAGTCAGCTACGCTCCGACAGATCCGCGATGCCTTGGTCTCTCTTTCTGGGACACCGGGACATCAGCCTAGGAGAGAGAGAGAGAGAGAGGCAACCCCATCGGCCCAGGAGTCTGCTGGCCCCACTGTCGCCCCTGCGCAGAGACAAGAGTCCATGGTCGAGGAGTGGGATCAGGCGCCACCTCCCACTGGAGAGGACGCGCTTCGCCGGCTGATGGAGCAGATGAGGAGCCTGCGCATTGAGACACCAGCGCCCAGTCGGAGGGGACAGCAGCAGCAGCAGCAGTAGCAGCAGCAGCAGCAGCAGACCGACCCGCGTCAGGTCTCGGGTGCCGCTGGAGGAGCAGCATTGATGCCTTTCATGCCCTTCCCACGCCCGCTCCTAGCACCACCAGAGGTCCAGCTCCCCACGGAGCGACGACCCAAGGACTTCGAGACTTCCCCGCCTCGCTACGACAGCAAGGCGGGGCTTGACTGTTGGGAGGTGCTGTTTCAGGTATGGGCACACTCAGAGGGAGTCTGGCCCTACTACCACAGCCAGTACCAGACGGCTGATCCGCTCCAGTCCCAGACGGCAGCGCGTGCCATGCGTGGACTACTGTACGCAGTTCCACAGGAGACAGTGGTCGACTTCCGCCCCTTCCTGGGCGCGCCTGGGACAGGAGCAGGCGCAGACCCGCGCCGCGGCTGGGAGCTGGCGCTGACCCTTTTTGCAGCAGAGACTCACGCGACCTGGTCAGCGCGCCTTCGCGAGTTCTACTCCCTTCATCAGGGATCCTCGAAGTCAGCAGCTGATTATTGGCGTCGGGCCATGCGCCTGTACACTCGTCTGGGCACCGGAGGCGACTCTCAGCTTTGGGCGCTGGACACCATCATGCTGGGAGTGCGCCCCGAGCTCACTGACACCTTCTCCCGCCTCGACCAGGACGTCCTCGCGTCCATGTCTGACACCCTGCAGCTGTTGCCCTGGGCGCAGCGGTACTTCATCCAGGTCGCGACAGCTGACGAGGCAGCCCGCGCGCATTGGCAGGGCGCCATGGCCGCAGCAGCAGTGGGAGCGACGTAGTCTACGCCTTCCACACCGTCGTCCACCTTCACCCCCACCAGCTCCACCTCTGCCTCTCCCGCTTCCTCCCTTGCTACTCCGACAGCCACTGCTGCAGCCGTGAAGGGGAAGAAGGGGAAGAAGAAGAGGGGACCGCAGCAGCCTTCCGATGGCACCGGACGGGCGGTCCGCTGCCACAACTGCAGCGGACCTCATCGCTACACTGAGTGTCAGCAGGAGCTGGACTGGGCGAGGATCACCCGCGGTCTTCAGGCAGCCAACGAGGAGCGGATCCGCACTGGAGCAGCAGCCCGTGCCGCAGCGACCTCGGGGGCAGCACCGCCGGCAGATCCTCCGCCATCCGGGGGGAGTACCACGCCGGACCCGAGGGACCAGACCATCGCGGAGCTACGTCGACTGCTGGCACTTCGCTCACAGGGAGGTGCGAGTGTGCTGTCACAGCCGAGTGGTCCACAGAATGACTGTCCATCTGTGTTTGTGGCACGTGGTCGTACTTGTGGGGGGGCTGCGTCGCCTGGTGAGGATGAGTCTGACAGCACAGAGTGGTTGGATGAGTCGCATCGTCGTGCATTGTCCCGCTATCCTGCCACACCTGCCGAGCGTCCAGCAGAGGCAGCGTGCTTCGTTGCTCGTTGTACCGTGACCACCACAGGTTGTGAGGCGAGTGGCCACTGGATCATTGACTCAGGGGCCACTCACCACATGGCCTGCGACCGTACCGCCTTTGTCGTGCTTGGTCCTGTTGGGTCTGTTCGGTCAGTGCGGACAGGTTCTGGGCAGTCACTACCTGTTCAGGGGACAGGGATCGTACGGTTCGATGGTCCGTCTGGTCCCGTGTATCTTTCTGACGTGCTTTTCGTGCCTGATCTCAAGCTCAGCCTGCTCTCTGTCCGTGCCTGCACGAGGATGGGTCTCTTTGTTCACCACTCCATTGATGATGCCACGATCACTGCACTTGACACTTCCACGGTTGTGTTGCATGCCTCTGTTGTGGATGACCTGTATCGCATCGTGCGCTGCTCTGCTCCTGACTCTTCCCCTTGCTCATCTGCCCGCATCTTTGTCACGGGGGTGTTGTCTCCTGGCCACCAGCGCCTGTTACATCGGCGCCTGTGTCATGTGAGCACGGACACTGTGTCCAGGCTCATTCGTACACAGCCCGCTATCGGTCTTGACGCGGCTTCCTTTGAGAAGCCGCCTAAGACCGACTGTCTGTTCTCCGCTCAGGGCAAGATGCATCGATGCACCTACCCTGCCTCCGTCACTCGCGCGCAGCGTCCCCTGGAGCTTGTCCACTCGGACCTCCTCGGACCTCTCCCTGTCGAGTCTATCGGTGACCGTGGTCGGTATGTTCTTACCCTCACGGATGACTTCACCCGCATGCGGTGGGTCTACTGCCTCCGCCACAAGAGTGATGTCGCTCTAGCCGTGCGCTTGTGGCTCGTGATGGCCGAGCGTCAGTCTCGTCACTCCCTCCACACCTTCCGCTCTGACCGCGGCGGTGAGTATCTCGGTGAGCTGACCACTCACTTCGCCGAGCTTGGTATTTGTCACCAGCTCTCGGCCCCTGCTACGCCACAGCAGAACGGTGTGTCCGAGCACTGGAACCGCACCATGGAGGACGCGGTTCGCGCCATGCGCGCTGATTGCGGTCTCCCTGAGTCCTTCGCCTTCGAGGGCTTCGCCTACATGATGTGGGTCTGGAACCGCCTCCCGCATGGTCCCTTGCCGGACCACGTCACGCCGTATGAGCTGTGGTTCGGTCACCGTGCGGACCTCAGGCTTGCTCGCGTCTGGGGTTCCTTGGCGTGTGTCTGGTACACTGAGGACCAGCAGGGGTCCAAGGTCTCTCCGCGCGGCCGGATGTGTGCCTTCCTCGGTGTCTCCTCGCGCTCCAAAGCGTGGCGTTTCTGGGATGCGGGTCGCCACCGCATCGTTGAGTCGCGTGACGCACTGTTTTTTGAGGCCCTGTCGTACCGCGACCTATCTGCCATTCTCACCCAGGCAGCGTCTCACGTTCCCACCTGTGAGGCCTCCCGTCGGATGGGGGAGTCTACCCCACAGGGTGAGTCCGTCCGGGGTGCCTCCGGGGTGGGACCGTCGCTGGCCACCATTGACCCGGCCATCATTGCTTTCGGGCCTGTAGTCTCTTCGCCTGCCCCGCTTGCGCCCGCCACGACTGTCTCGCCTGCGCCTGTCGCGCCTGCCTCACCCGCGCCTACCGCGACTGCCTCGCCCGCGCCTGCCGCGACTGCCTCGCCCGCACCTGTAGCGCCTGCTTCGCCCGCACCTGCGGCGCCTGCTTCGCCCGCACCTGCAGCGCCTGCTTCGCCCGCACCTGCAGCGCCTGCTTCGCCTGCCGGGGCTGCACCTGCCGCCTCTTCACCTGCGGCGCCTGCCTCACCCGCGCCCGCCGCGACTGTCTCGCCCGCGCCTGGCGCGACCGTCTCGTCCGTGCCTGAAGCGCCTGTTTCACCCACGCCTGCCGCACCTGTCTCGCCCACGCCTGCAGCGTCTCCTGAGACAGCACCTGCCCTCCCTGTGCCAGAACCGTCGGTCAGCTGAGACTCGGGCTACTCTCGTGGACCAGGTGGGCGTCTCCGCCCACTGGCATCACGAGCACCTTCGACTGTGGTTGCGCCACCCAGACGACGCACGCGCAGCGTGCACAGTGGTGACCCTGGCACAAAGGCTCTCGGCCTAAGTGTCCAAGGCACCTACACGGAGGTGCACCCAGCTTGTCCCATTGGGCACCAGCTGATCGCTGACGAGCACGAGGCTGCACAGGCAGCTGCCGCTGACCTAGTTGCGGTCCGTCCGACCCATGAGGCATGTGTCCTGGCCACACGGAGCTCCCCTTTGACGGTCCCTGATCCAGACACGTTAAAGGAGGCTCTCTCAGGAGAGGATGCTGAGCAGTGGCGGGCCGCCTGTGAGGACGAGCTCAGGGCCATCCGGGAGCACGGAGTCTTTGAGCTGGTCGACCGTCCTGAGGGACGGAAGGTCGTGCAGGCCAAGTGGGTCTTCCGCAAGAAGGTGAAGCCTGACGGCTCACTGGACCGCTATAAGGCCCGCTTGACTGCCAAGGGATTCTCTCAGGTTGAGGGGATCGACTTCACTGACACCTTTGCCCCTGTTGGCCGCATGACCACAGCTCGCGCGCTGCTTGGTGTGGTCGCTCACCATGACTGGGAGCTGCACCAGATGGATGTGAACAATGCGTTCCTCCACGGCACCTTGGAGGAGGAGATCTACATGGTCCAGCCACCTGGGTTTGAGGTCGAAGGCAACAAGGTCTGGCGCTTGCGCAAGGCCTTGTATGGCCTGAAGCAGTCGCCCCGGTGCTGGAACCGAGAGATCACTCGCACCCTCACTCAGGCCGAGTACGTCCAGAGTGATGCCGACCCGTCACTTTTCATCCGACGGACAGCCGAGCACCTCACTGCCATTCTGGTGTATGTGGACGATCTCCTGATTGCGTCTCCTTCACTGGAGGCCGTGAAGGAGGCCAAGGCGGTCCTGCAGGCCGCCTACAGGATGAAGGACCTTGGTCNTCGCACTCTCACTCAGGCCGAGTACGTCCAGAGTGATGCCGACCCGTCACTTTTCATCCGACGGACAGCCGAGCACCTCACTGCCATTCTGGTGTATGTGGACGATCTCCTGATTGCGTCTCCTTCACTGGAGGCCGTGAAGGAGGCCAAGGCGGTCCTGCAGGCCGCCTACAGGATGAAGGACCTTGGTCCAGCGGCTGTTTTCCTCGGGATGGAGATTGTGCGTGATCGTCGTCGACGGACACTCCTCCTCCATCAGGCACGATATGCACAGGTTGTGGGGGAGCGGTTTGTTGACCTCCTTGGCGCTGTTCCCGCTGCCTCGTCACCCATCACTCCCGACGGGCAGGACGCCCTGAAGGTGACAGACCCAGCCGATCTGGGCGAGACTGTGGACGTGACCCTGTACTTGCGCATCATTGGCTCACTGATGTACTTGGCCACGACCACGCGTCCCGACATTTCGTTCGCTGTCAACCTACTCGCATAGTTCAGTCAGTCCCCTCGGACTCGCGCTCTGCATGCAGCTTTGCAAATCGTCCGGTACGTGGTCTCCACACCGTATCACGGTCTCTGCTTTCAGAGACAGTGCTCGGTTGTGGTAGATGGCTACACCGACAGCGACTGGGCATGGAGTCTTGATGGACGCAGCCGTACGGGTTACGGTTTCCTGCTTGGTGGCACCATTGTGTCTTGGCGCAGCGGCAAGCAGGGGTGCATTGCTTGCAGCTTCTCAGAGGCCGAGTATGTTGCTCTGGGCGCTGGTGCCGCTGAGGCGGTGTGGCTGCAGCGGTTGTTCCAGTGCTTGGGTCAGTCCGTGCCTACCATCATCCTCCGATGCGACAACCAGAATGCTCTCGCGATCGCTGAGAACTCTGGTGTGTTCCATGCACGCATGAAGCACATCGCTGTCGAGTATCATTTCGTGCGCGATCTGGTGGAGCGGCAGTTGATCTCCATCGTCTGGGTGGGCACAGACTTGCAGCGCGCTGACTTCCTGACCAAGGCACTGGCACGTGGGAAGTTCCTCGGGGCTGTTCATTCCGTCGGGTTGCGACCCCTGTCCGAGAGTGGGTGATTGTCCGGGTCCCTGTTGAGCACTCTGTGTTGCACCGGCACGCGTTCTGCACGTGTATGGACATGCGTACCATCGGGTCATGGGGGAGTGTTGTGATGTTGTCAGTCATACACAGTTGTACAGTTGGTTGTGACCACTCGGCCGTGTCCATGCTCGTGCAGATCCTTGAGGCGGACCCAGCTGGAGACAGAGTTCCCTGAGGTGATGCTCCACCCGCTGGAGGCAGCCTGGCAGCCTACCCAGTGTACCAGAGGGCTCCCACAGCCCACGGACTATGTTTGGAGGTCTTCAGGATTTTCTCGGTGGACAGCCCTNGATTGCGACCCCTGTCCGAGAGTGGGTGATTGTCCGGGTCCCTGTTGAGCACTCTGTGTTGCACCGGCACGCGTTCTGCACGTGTATGGACATGCGTACCATCGGGTCATGGGGGAGTGTTGTGATGTTGTCAGTCATACACAGTTGTACAGTTGGTTGTGACCACTCGGCCGTGTCCATGCTCGTGCAGATCCTTGAGGCGGACCCAGCTGGAGACAGAGTTCCCTGAGGTGATGCTCCACCCGCTGGAGGCAGCCTGGCAGCCTACCCAGTGTACCAGAGGGCTCCCACAGCCCACGGACTATGTTTGGAGGTCTTCAGGATTTTCTCGGTGGACAGCCCTGCCAGGCTGATTTACATGTTTGTTTTCTTACACTCTCCGGCTGTTCCCGGACGTAGGCGTGTGACCAGTCGTTGTGTTTGTCCTTTTGTCGTGCATCCGTAGGATCAGACGGCGCTCCGTTTGGACGCTTGTGCGCAGAGTTATGGCCAGAACAGTGGTTTTGGGCCGGTTCAGGTTTGACAGGCACCGCCGTGTGCGCCACCCGCCGTGAGCCACGGCGGCTACTTATGCTGTGGACCTGTCATTTGTTATTTCTCTCTGCATTTACTTCAGTTGAAGCTTGAGATACAAGTGCACGTGTCTCTCCCTACCCTTGCTGTCCCTTGCATGACTTGTGTGTCAACCAGCCAGACCCGTGCTGTCAGGCTAGCAAGCAGAAAGGCTAGGAAGCTCCCTGGAATCTTCTCACCCCCCCCCCACCCCGCACCTCCTCCGCCTCTACCTGCCCACCCACCCGTCCGCAAATCGAGGCCCTCGCAATTGAGGGCCGCGATGGTACGGGCGGCCGGTGGGCTGCCGGGAGGTGAGTGTGGTGGGGGGGTGGGGGAGTGGACTTTGCCAGGGATTCCGGCAGACAGGCGTCCGTAGGAATCCCCCCTCCATGAATGGGGAGTCAAAAATCCATGTTTGTTTTATTTTGCCTTTTTCTCAACTTTATCCCCACGTTTGATGTACAAACTTTAGAAAAACCCATCCCCTAATTACACCCAGGGTTTTGGGGTTTGTTTTTGCACGGGCACCTGCTGGGCCCCGCGGCAACGGGGCCCAGCAGGTTCCCCTTTTATTCATGGGGAGTCTCGGAACACCCATGCAAACTTCTTACAAACCACTTATGAAAAATCACAAACCCTTTTATTAACGAGTTTGTGATGATTGGGCCAAAAATGTGACGTCAGCGTGTCGTCGCCGCATCCATGCGACGTCGACATGCTATCTTTAAACAAACAAGAGGGGTGTATTGTCTATTTTTTACGCCTGCAAACCCGCGTCCATGTAGAAGAGGTGGATCAGGCTTATTGTTCTGACATAGGGGCAGATCGGGCTTATTGTTCCGACATAGGGGCGGATGGGGCTTATTGTTCCGAGCGAGGGGGGGATCAGGCTAATTGTCCCAAACAAGGGGGAGGTGGATGACTCAGAGGAGGAGGAGGAGGAGGAGAATAAGGTGAAGGAGGTCAGGGAGGTGAAGAAGGTGGAGGAGATAGAGGAGGTATTGGAGGAGGACGAAGAGGAGGAGGAGGAGGAGGAGGAGGAGGAGGTGGAAGAGATAGAGGAGGTGGAGGAGCAGAAGGAGGTGGAGGGTGAATAGGAGGGAGAGGAGGAGGAGGAGGTGGAGGAGGAGGAGGAAGAGGAGGAGAAGGAAAAAGAGGGGGAGGAGGAGGAGAAGGAAGAGGAGGAGGAGGAGGACAAGAGGAGGAGGAGGAGGAGGAAGAGGGGAAGGAGGGAGAGGAGGAGGAGAAGGAGCAAGAGGGGAAAGAGGAGAAGGGTTATGATGGGGAGGAGGAAATGCAAGGGAAGAGGTAAGGCGGAGGGAGAGAGCGTGAGAAAGGTGCGGATGAAGGTCAGGGAGGACAGTGAGGGATTCGGAGATGACGACAAGGACGAAAGGAAGAAATGCAACGTAGGCAGTGGAATGGTCATCAAGGATTCTCTCACATGATTGGTAAAGAAAGAGAACTGAAGCACTGGACATAGAGTACGAAGCAAGAGGAGGACAGGGGAGAGGGGATGCGCAAAGGTTGGAAGGACAGGGAGCCATCAAGACAGAGGGCAAGAAGCCAAAGAAGTAGTTGACAAGAGGGAGAGAGAGTGAGAGAGAGAGAGGGGGAGAGAGAGAGATAGATGGAGAGAGAGAGAGAGAGAGAGAAAGAGAGAGAGAAAGAGGGGGGGGGGAGGGAGGGCGGAGGGAGGGCGGAGGGAGGGCAGAGGGAGGGGGGAGAGAGGGCAGAGGGAGGGGGGAGAGAGGGCAGAGGGAGGGGGGAGAGAGGGCAGAGGGAGGGGGGAGAGAGGGCAGAGGGAGGGGGGAGAGAGGGCAGAGGGAGGGGGGAGAGAGGGCAGAGGGAGGGGGGAGAGAGGGCAGAGGGAGGGGGGAGAGAGGGCAGAGGGAGGGGGGAGAGAGGGCAGAGGGAGGGGGGAGAGAGGGCAGAGGGAGGGGGGAGAGAGGGCAGAGGGAGGGGGGAGAGAGGGCAGAGGGAGGGGGGAGAGAGGGCAGAGGGAGGGGGGAGAGAGGGCAGAGGGAGGGGGGAGAGAGGGCAGAGGGAGGGGGGAGAGAGGGCAGAGGGAGGGGGGAGAGAGGGCAGAGGGAGGGGGGAGAGAGGGCAGAGGGAGGGGGGAGAGAGGGCAGAGGGAGGGGGGAGAGAGGGCAGAGGGAGGGGGGAGAGAGGGCAGAGGGAGGGGGGAGAGAGGGCAGAGGGAGGGGGGAGAGAGGGCAGAGGGAGGGGGGAGAGAGGGCAGAGGGAGGGGGGAGAGAGGGCAGAGGGAGGGGGGAGAGAGGGCAGAGGGAGGGGGGAGAGAGGGCAGAGGGAGGGGGGAGAGAGGGCAGAGGGAGGGGGGAGAGAGGGCAGAGGGAGGGGGGAGAGAGGGCAGAGGGAGGGGGGAGAGAGGGCAGAGGGAGGGGGGAGAGAGGGCAGAGGGAGGGGGGAGAGAGGGCAGAGGGAGGGGGGAGAGAGGGCAGAGGGAGGGGGGAGAGAGGGCAGAGGGAGGGGGGAGAGAGGGCAGAGGGAGGGGGGAGAGAGGGCAGAGGGAGGGGGGAGAGAGGGCAGAGGGAGGGGGGAGAGAGGGCAGAGGGAGGGGGGAGAGAGGGCAGAGGGAGGGGGGAGAGAGGGCAGAGGGAGGGGGGAGAGAGGGCAGAGGGAGGGGGGAGAGAGGGCAGAGGGAGGGGGGAGAGAGGGCAGAGGGAGGGGGGAGAGAGGGCAGAGGGAGGGGGGAGAGAGGGCAGAGGGAGGGGGGAGAGAGGGCAGAGGGAGGGGGGAGAGAGGGCAGAGGGAGGGGGGAGAGAGGGCAGAGGGAGGGGGGAGAGAGGGCAGAGGGAGGGGGGAGAGAGGGCAGAGGGAGGGGGGAGAGAGGGCAGAGGGAGGGGGGAGAGAGGGCAGAGGGAGGGGGGAGAGAGGGCAGAGGGAGGGGGGAGAGAGGGCAGAGGGAGGGGGGAGAGAGGGCAGAGGGAGGGGGGAGAGAGGGCAGAGGGAGGGGGGAGAGAGGGCAGAGGGAGGGGGGAGAGAGGGCAGAGGGAGGGGGGAGAGAGGGCAGAGGGAGGGGGGAGAGAGGGCAGAGGGAGGGGGGAGAGAGGGCAGAGGGAGGGGGGAGAGAGGGCAGAGGGAGGGGGGAGAGAGGGCAGAGGGAGGGGGGAGAGAGGGCAGAGGGAGGGGGGAGAGAGGGCAGAGGGAGGGGGGAGAGAGGGCAGAGGGAGGGGGGAGAGAGGGCAGAGGGAGGGGGGAGAGAGGGCAGAGGGAGGGGGGAGAGAGGGCAGAGGGAGGGGGGAGAGAGGGCAGAGGGAGGGGGGAGAGAGGGCAGAGGGAGGGGGGAGAGAGGGCAGAGGGAGGGGGGAGAGAGGGCAGAGGGAGGGGGGAGAGAGGGCAGAGGGAGGGGGGAGAGAGGGCAGAGGGAGGGGGGAGAGAGGGCAGAGGGAGGGGGGAGAGAGGGCAGAGGGAGGGGGGAGAGAGGGCAGAGGGAGGGGGGAGAGAGGGCAGAGGGAGGGGGGAGAGAGGGCAGAGGGAGGGGGGAGAGAGGGCAGAGGGAGGGGGGAGAGAGGGCAGAGGGAGGGGGGAGAGAGGGCAGAGGGAGGGGGGAGAGAGGGCAGAGGGAGGGTGGAGGAAGGGTGAGGAGGAGGAGGTGGCGGGAGGGCGGAGGGAGGGCAGAGGAAGGGTGGAGGGAGGGCAGAGGGAGGGGGGAGAGAAGGCAGAGGGAGGACAGAGGGAGGAAGAAGGGAGGACGGAGGGAGGGCCAAGGGAGGGTGAAGGGAGGGCAAAGAAAGCACGGAGGTAGGATGGAGGGAGGACAGAAGGAGGGAGGAGGGAGTATGGAGGGAGGGCAGAGGGAGGAAGGAGGAAGGGCGAATGGAAGGAGGAGGGAGGGCGGAGGGGCGGGTGTAGAGGGAGGGTGGAGGGAGGGCAGAGGGAGGGGGAGGGAGGGCAGAGGGAAGGCAGGGGGTGCCGAAGGAGGGTGGAGAGAGGGCAGAGGGAGAGCGGGGGAGGGGCAAGGGGCAGAGGGCGGATGGAGGGTGAGAGGGGAGAGGGAAGGAAGGCGCGGGGGAGAGGGGGGATCCTCCTCCACCTCCTTCTCCACCACCACCTCCTGATCCTTCCTCTCTTCCCCCCTCCCCTCCACCTCCACCTCCTCCTCCTCCTCCTTTTTCTCCTCCTCCTCTTCTTCCTCCTTGTCCTCTTCCTCGTCCTCCTCCTCGTCCCACTTCTCCTTCTCCTGCCCCTCCCCTGACTCATACTCCTCCTCCTCTTTCACCTCCTCTTCCTCGACCTCCTCCTCCTCTCCCTCCTCCATCTTCTCCTCCTCCCTTTCCTTTGTCTGCCTCGTCCCCTTTGCCACATGCCATGTGCCTGCGAACATGGCATGTGGCCTGGTTTACAACTATTTGTGTGCACCCATGCCCATGGCTTGCAGGGTTTCCCCCAGCCAGTGGTGGTAATGTAACATCCTTTCCCGCATGTTCGATAAAGTCTTCACAACTTCAAGGTCGTGCCATCCGTATCGTCCGAAGTGTTGGCAGCATGGCATCGGCATGTTCCAGTGCACTGCCCATGCCAACAGGGAGCGCTCTCCACTATGAAGAACCAGTGCAGGGTCCCACTCTTCGGCAGCACCTCCTTCCTTGACTATAATTTATCCCTTGTGATTCATCCTTGTTGCTTATGCTGCGATGTTGAAGAACTCAGCGTAGGTCGTTAGTACTGACCTACAAGACCATACTCATTTTTCATGTTACACTTATGTTGTCATGTTAAAGTAGTCAATGTTCCTTGCAATGTTAGGAATCAGGAAACTAGGGAAATTGGTGTCCTCACCCGAGTTAGGAATTTGCCTTGAACTGAGTGTCCGTTAAGTCAACGGCTATGAGCCGTTGTGAAGAACATTTGTGAGTGCCACATCAAGTGCGATGGCGCTAGAGCAGAATCTACATGTATATGTAGTCCACTCCTTGTAGGAATTCTTAATTTCATGATCCAAATATTCAACATTTTGTACTCTTGAAACGATATGAAGATAGATATAGATACAGATACAGATACAGATATAGATATCGATATGGATATGGATATGGATATGGATATGGATATGGATATGGATATGGATATGGATATGGATATGGATATAGATATAGATATAGATATAGATAAAGATATAGATAACGATATAGGTATAGATATAGATATAGATGTAAATATAGATGTAGATACAGGTAATATATATATATAGATATAGGTAAATATATAGATGTAGAAATAGATAAAGATATAGAAAAAGATATAGATTTAGATATAGATCTGGATATAGATATAGATATATGTATAGATATAGATATAGATATAGATATAGATATAGATATAGATATAGATATAGATATAGACATAGATATAGATATAGATATAGATATAGATGTAGATATAGATATAGATATAGATATAGATAAAGATAAAGATATAGATATAGATATAGATATAGATATAGATATAGATATAGATATAGATATAGATAAAGATAAAGATATAGATATAGATATAAATATAGATATAGATATAGATACAGATATAGATATAGATATAGATATAGATATAGATATAGATATAGATATAGATATAGATATAGATATAGATATAGATATA
>SZWC01023333.1:26145-40448 GCA_023375785.1 Penium margaritaceum | reverse complement strand
CACGGGCTGCTTGTGCAGACGGTCCCCACCAGGAACTCTCACACCGCCTCATGCCATAAGCCCAGTAAGATCTGACTCTACCTGACCGCAACGCTTTGTCGTGCTGCACAGCTGCTGGTCCCTGCCTTCCAGGATGCATGCGAAATAGCTTGCGCATGCGACACACACACTAGAGGCGTGCGCAGTAGCCTGCGCATGGTACATACATTTTTACAATCCAAGCCCTTTAGGCCTGGTTGCCAGAATTGGACTGGCCTGTACAGTGAAAACTGTCCATGACTCTGCTCCCGGAAGCCACCAAGAAAACTCTCACTCCGCGTATCTTTATCCGATTACGAAACTGACTGCGCCATATCGAAGCATAAAACCAGCGCAGTCATCGCACCCACTAACACTCCCTCTTGATGGGTGCGCTGGTGAAGAGTTTTCCTCAGGCGTGGGTGTCACCAAAAAATCTTTGAGAGACTCCCAAACATTCGCATCGAGAAACCAAAGCTCAGACTCTTCCTCGGTGATGGGCTGGTCAAGAAAATCCTTGGCGTCAGCTGCCGTATTGAGGAAAAAATTATTTTCCTTGATGTCGAGTTGTTCGGGTGCCGGGGACAGTAAAGGTCCTGTTTGCGGGCTCGTCTCACTTGATTCCAGAAAATCCAGAAATTCGGAAATATCTGAGTCCAGTTCAGGCCACACCAGAAAATTCGCGGTTGCTTCCTCATGAAGCAAGCTCTCTGGTGGCTTGTACGGCTGACGGTCCGCATGCTGAGTTTTTCCCGCCGGAACCTTCTCCGCTCTGTCCTATTGCTGGAGAGTTGGAGACTCCTCTTTGGGGTCCACAAGAATATCATCTGTCCCCTCCTCAGGATCCTGGGTCGCTGGAGCGGTGCAAAATGCGCCTCCATGGCTGGGAATACCCACTCCGCAGTTTTCAGTCGCGTAGCTACGATTTGCTTCAGTCACGGCCATAGAACTCGTTGACGTCAGCTGCTTGACCTGCTTCAGTCCTTCCCGTCCGCGAGTTTCAATCTTGGTGACCAGTTTCTTGCACAATTTTTTCCGGTGACCTGGTCGCAGCCGGGCTCGTCGTGAGACCGTTTTCCCCTCCGTGAATATGCGCGCTTCTTCATGCCCACAGGTAGGGCCCGTGTGGTTGACGCATGTAGCCGTGGATAATAGATTTGCTGCCACGAATTTGAGGAGGCACTTTGCGCAGCTTGCAATTGCTGACAGCGTATCTCCTCCGTTCATGGCCGCCGAGACCATGTCCTTTTGTCCGTCGTTTCGTCTCTTGCTCGGCAAAAGTTGAGGTCGCTGTTTAGGACCAGCAGAGGAATCGAGTGATCGTGGGAAACCAAGCAGGTCCTTGCACTTGCCGGCGGCACCTGTTGCTCGAGCTGCGCATCCCGTCGGCTGGCGAGCCTGCTGCGCAGGTTACTTGCGCAGCACCCGCTGCTCCTGCGCAAGCTGCTGCGGCCGCTGTTGCGCCTCTCGCTGCCGCTTCATTCCGCGATCGCAGTTGTGCTGTCGCGGTTTGCCTTTTTTTGCCAAGCGAGCTTGGCGGCGAGCATCTCGTTTTTTTCATTTTTCTGAAACAACTCGCGGCATCACGCGAGTACTCTCTGCGCCGTTTGAGACTAGAGGACAGAAGTAGGTCTGACTTCTTAGCTGACCTACTATAGACCCTGACGGTGTTGACTAATGGCTGTTGCTTGTGACCACTTGAATCTTCCTCTTTTTCCCCCTCTGTTCTTTCAGTGCTCCCCCTCTCTACTGCAGTGGTCATCCCCTCTCCCACTTGCACCATAAAAGAGGTGATAGTGCTCGGTACGCCGAAGGAGGTGGCGATGGCGCGTGTTCGGATTTTTTACTTCCGCGTGCCATTCTCATCGCCATTCTTTAGGGCGTACTGTGAGAACGCACTGGCGGTGAGTCCACACTGGAGAGAGCACCGGTAGAAAACATCCTTGGGGAGGCTCTTTGTCAGAAAATCTGCAGCTTGCTTTGTCCCCCACACATGCATGAGTTGAATCCTGCTGTCTTGCACTTTTGAGCGGATCCAGTGCCCGCGTATGTCAATGTGCTTGGTCCGACCCTGAAACCTGGTCGAATTTTCCAGGTCAACTGCAGATTTGTTGTCCACAAAAATCACCGTTGGCTTCTTCTGCTGAAAGCCAATGTCTTCGAGGAGGTTGCGCAGGTACGTGACCTCCTGTGCAGCCGATGTAGCAGCCACATACTCAGCTTCTGCAGAGCTGAGTGTGATCAGATTTTGTCTCTTGCTTTTCCACGATACGACTCCACCGCCAAGCAGGCACAAAAATCCTATCGTGCTGCGTCGGTCCTCCTTGGTTCCACCAAAGTCTGCGTCTACATAACTGTGCAGCTCCAGATCACTTACACTGCCAGAATTCAGGCTGGCATCGCTTGTGGTTTTGAGGTATCCGATGGCCCGATCATGCTCCTTGCATGCTGCTTCTGAGCTTGTCTCGTTACCGCGTGCAAGGTCGCTGACTGCAAACTGTAGATCTGGCCGTGTACAACTCGCAGCATGCATCAAGGAGCCGAATCTGCTGCGATAGTCAATCTCACTCCTCCCCCTTGGTCCTTGATGCTTCAGTTGCTGCGGAGTGAGAGGAGTTGGCATGTGCCGATCGGGTACACCAACACGCTCACAAACCTCTGTGGCATAGGTCTGTTGGCTCAACTCAAGCGTCCGAGCTGTGCGATGACGCTTGATGTTCATGCCAAGGTAGAACTCAAAACTTGGCATGAGTGTCACGTTGACCTCCTTTGCCATGGCCGTTGCCATGGCTTTGATGAAAGTGGTTGATGGGCCGATGATCAAGATGTCATCGACGTAGACAAGAACATAACAGTCTGGTTTTTCTTCTTTTGACGGCCTGTGGAGAAAAAGACAATTATCGTAGGCTGGTGGATGGAAGCCGAGTGTCTCCAAAGTTCCTTGAAGCTTGCGATACCACAGAAGTGGACTTTGTTTGAGGCCGTACAAACTCTTGACTAGTTTGCACACTCGTCAGCTGCCATCATCATAACCCTTTGGCTACTTCATGAACACAGTCGTGTCCATCACCCCGTGCAGAAAAGCGTTCTTTACGTCAAGTTGCTGTACTTTATAGTCCAATTCTGCTGCAACAGCCAGCATGATGCGGGCTGTGGTGTAGCGGCTCACGGGGGCGTAAGTCTCAAAAAATTCTTTTCCCTCCACTTGTGAAAACCCCTTTGCCACTAGACGGGCTTTAAACTTGTCGATATTGCCACCAGCTTTTGTCTTGATGCGGAAGACCCGCTTGACTCCAACAAGTTGTGAGCCTGCAGGTAGTTCCACAAGCTCCCATGTGCCTTGCTTCATGAGGCTCCCATACTCTGCATCCAATGCTGCTTTCCACTCAGCTGCATGCTCTCCACTTAGAGCTTCCTTTAGAGTCCTTGCCTCTGGAGGTAGTTCTTTTGTCGAAGTCAGGAGGGCAGTGAGGTGGGTAGTTGTGAATTCAACGAGAACGTCTGCATCGTCTTTGTACACTGAACATGCTGTGATGGCCATAATGTGCTCTTCCTCCTCCTCTGCTCTCTGCTGCTTGTTCTGCTGCTGCAGGAGGCGCGTGAAACACCTGCCGTGGACTCCGCCTGGAGGATGATGCTACCGCGTTGCTTGCGGACAATCCTTAACAGGCACCACCTCTAGTTCGCCATCGCGTGCTTCGACCGGCTCGTGATCTCGGGGGACGCCCACCAGGTGGTCTCCATGGAGGGGCACACACATGCCCACCGTCTCCTCATGCGCCTCATCCAGATCCGCAAGGGTGAGTAAATCTGGATTTGAATCTTCTTCTTTCAATGACTCATTGTAGGAGTCGTAGAAGGTCTGGAGGGAATCTGGAGCTATCTTCTGCTTTTCCTCCCATGCTTGGCGCGTTAGGTTATCAGAAAAGATTACGTCACGGCTGACAACAATCCTCTGCGAGTCCAGTTCGACTCCCAGCCCTTCATGTTAGGACTTTGTCCAAGAAAACTCCCCACAATGCCTTGTCTGCCAGCTTCTTACGACGTTCCTTTAGCACATGGAAAAGTGCCATGCAGCCAAAGGTTCTAAGCATGGTGACGTCAGACTTGTCACCATGCCATGCCTGAAATGGCATCATGTCAGGCAGCGCCACATGTGGTACACGATTGCGCACCCAAACTACTTGCCTCAGTGCATAAGGCCACCAGTTGCTGCTGAGCTGAGCACCAAGAAGCATAGCCTTCAACGTCTCTTGCATTGTGCGGTTGGCTCTTTCAGCCACACCGTTCTGCTGCGGTGTGTAGGCTGTTGAAACTGCTACACATTCCCCATGTCCTCCAGACGGGACATGAATTCCCCGCTCGTATACTCTTCGGCATTGTCTGAACGTAGGACTTGTAACTTCGTATTCCTTTGCCTCTTTGCCATTGTCAATTACTTGAAGAAGTATGTGGGAGCTTCATCTCGAGTGCGTAGAGGATAGCTCCACACAAAACGTGTCGCATCGTCGACGAACAGAAGAAAGGACCGGTGTCCTCCGTAGATGGTAGCTGTTGGTAGTGGTCCACATATGTCTGTGTGGACTAGCTTCAACTTCTGGCTGACGTCATACTTTGTGGCAGGAGGGAACATCTGTTGTGGAAACTTTGCATGTACGCAGTCCTCGCATAGCTACGTCGTTTCCTTACTCCCATTATCCTTGATGTCAAGGCCGTTGACTTGCTCCTTCTTGTGCATTGACTGCACAAGCTGATTGTTTATGTGGCCCAATCGTTTGTTCCACATAGCGAGGTCTCCACTAGAGCCTAGGTGGAGACTTGCTACTACAAATGGCGATTGGAGTTCGTCAGACGCTGGAGCTCGGAAATCCAGCTCGATCATGACGCGTGGTAGGAGGTGACCTTCCGCGAAGGTCTCACCTTCACGCCTCTTAAAGGCAACGTGTCCTCCATTGCTGACGACGTGTGCACCTCTCTTCATCAGCTACCCTAGTGAGATGAGGTTGACGGCAATCTCAGGTATGTAGAGGACGTCTCCAAACTTGACTTGGGCACCTTGGTACCTGTCAATGTCATTTTTCCCTTTCCCAGCACTGGAACTTGCTTGTTGTTGGTGACTGTGACGAAGCCCTTGGAGTAGGGTAGGAGTTCATGGAGTCAGGCCTTGTAGGAAGAGATGTGGGAAATGCACCCACTATCCAGGTACCACACGTATGTTGAGCAAACCAGCTCGTTGCTTTCTGTGTTTGACAGCTGAAACACGGACCCCATGTAGTCATACTGCTTCCCTATGCCTCCCTCCTTTGTCTGCTTCTCTGGCCCCTTCTCTTGCTTCTTGGCTTCTTTCACTTTTTCATCACTCTTGTTCTCCCCCTTTCCTCCTGAGTTGCTTGCTTGATTCATCCGTCTTGCTTGCTCCTTATCCCATAGACGCCTTCTAAAACACTTCTTCACGTGCCCTAGCCTGCCACAATAATGGCATTCATATGCAGGGCCTGATCCTGGCCGCTGGTCACGCGAGCTTCGTCAGCTTGCGTTTGGCTTGGACTGGGCAGAAGAATGGTTTGAGGCCACCTTCATCAGCGCCTGGCTGTTTCGTGATGGCTGAGTGGAGCTGACTGCAGCGCTGACACCTTGGTACGTTGTGTTGATGAGTATGTGTTCTTTCTCTTTTGCCAGCTAGCGGTCACGCTACTCAGTGAGAAGCATCTTGCAGATGTATGCTTCGGTCAGTTCACTTTCATGCTTGAACTTAAGCACTTTGCGCACGTCGTCCCAGTCACCAGTTAGGCCGTTGAGGAGGAACGTCACAAAGACGGGTTCGGATACTGGTGCATCTGTCACTACAAGCTGGTCACGTAATGACTTTGCTTTGTTGATGTACGCCTCAATGCAGTCGAAGCTGTTGAGGCTGATGTGTGAAAGTTCTGTCAGGAGGTGGGATTTGAAGGTAGAGTCGCCAGATATGTAGATCCCGACAAGGTAGGACCATGCTTGCTTTGCAGAGTCTGCCATGTCCTCGTACATCCAAATTGCTTGTTGGATGTGATTGCTCAACTGGTTGTCCAGCATCACGAATGCAGCTTGGTTGAAGTACTTGTACTCTGACACCACTTGTGGTGGTGATCCCAAGGGTGGAGGTGCGTAGTACCCAGTGTAGAACTTCCAAATGCCATTAATCTGGGCCACCTGCTTCAACTTGTGTGCCCAGTGAGGGAAGTTCTCTCCATCAAATTGGTCAATCTTGATCTTATGCAACTGCAAGGCAGCTGTTGTAGGGGACACGGCGTCCTCAAGTCCTTGGTATGCCTTGCCATGTGGAGGCACCTGGGGGCCTTGCACATCGCACTGCTACTGCATAATTGGATGAGCTTAGAATGGTGGTGCGGCTGGCACCGTAGTGGGTTGTGCCGTGTATTCTTGTGGCAGAGGTGCCTGTTGTGCTGGTTGAAACTGTGCCATGAGTGGCACCGCGGGGGCAGCTTGAGGCTGTTTAGCTACAAACTGCTGTGACATGCCTCCTTGGACAGGTTGCACAGGTTGCGCCGGCGGAGGTATGGCTGGTTGCACAACTGGGGGAGGGCTTGCTTGAGGCAAATGCGCGGATGATGCTTGAGATGCTTATTGCCATTGCATCTGTTGTTGCTGCTGAAGCTGCTGCTGCTGAAGCTGTTGTTGTTGGTGAAACTATGCCAGTTGCTGTTGAAATTGTGCAATCTGGGCGGCCTGAGCCGCATGTGACTGTTGCAACTGCTGCGCCTGAGATGCTTGAGCGGCATGCGTCAGCTGCTCTTGTTGACGGAGGAGCTCTTGAGCTCCCATCTGCTGCCTCAACGCCTCCCTCTCGTGTTCCACAGCTTGACGAGTTGCGGCTTCTTCTTGTGCCATGCATTGCGCCTCATCTGCCAAGCGTTGCGCTTCTGCTGCTTGGCGTTGTATGTGGTCTACGACATGGCGTTCTTGATCCTGACCCATACATAGACCATGCAAAACAGAGCTCTCATCAAGAGCAGGAGAACCTGCCCTTTGATCCTCCGCCTCCATGTTGCTCATGGTCTCTTGATGCTTATGTCTTGTGCAGGCCAAACGTCACGAATGGCCAGTCGCGCTGCACGCTTAAGAGAAGGCGCACGTTGCTCCTCCTTCAGCTTGTAGAGGGATGGTGAAGAAATCTTCACCAATCCGCTCTGCTGCTGCTGCCGCTAGACTAGCTGGGCCCAGAGCCTAGTGCTCTGATACAATGTTGGGATTTGCAAGTGTGTAGCAAGGACTAAGTTCCTTGCTTGTATAGGATCTTTTCTCGTACAGCAAGCTAGCAGACAGATTAGCAGATGAACTAGAAACTGAATGTGACAGCCGAAGAAATCTTGCTTGATTCCAAAGTACAAGTATGGCACATGAAAATCAGAGCCTAACAAAGGCTACACATGAGCTCCACCACTGCGCCTGGCCCACACAAGGGGCAACGCCTTGCTAGGCCGTCAAGGCCGTCGACGCAAGGGGTCTTGGTCTAGCACCATCTTCTGGGTAGGTTGGCCTCCACGTAGTCAGGGCTTCCTCCTTCCCAAGCTGGTAGAGCTCTCCCAGGCTTACAGGGTCTCCAGGGTAAACTCCAGCAGAACCTTGGTCTGAGGCGCTTCCAAATGCTAAGTGCTGCAAGGTTGTGAAAGATGAGTCCTGCTGAGATACTGAGATGTTCTTGGGTCGCCGCCTTTTATACTTACGGCCCTGGCAAGTTAACTGCCTTGCCTGGTTGTAGAAGCTTCCTCGGACTCATGGTGATGTTTCACCGTAACCGTGGTTCTTGAATCCTGGAGCTCCTCACGGATCGGTGAGAGCCGTAGATCTCCGTAACCGTAATGCTCGTATTCTGGCTTGCCACGCAGCCTGTCTAGGTGGCGAGCAGAGAAGCACGTTGAGTCGTGGCCACGGGCTGCTTGTGCCGACGGTCCCCACCAGGAACTCTCACACCGCCTCATGCCATAAGCCCAGTCAGGTCTGACTCTACCTAACCGCAATGCTTTGTCATGCTGCACACCTGCTGGTCCCTGCCTTCTAGGATGCATGCGAAATAGCTTGCGCATGCAACACACACACTAGAGGCATGCGCAGTAGCCTGCGCATGCTACATACTTTTTTACAATCCAAGCCCTTTAGGCCTGGTTGCCCGAATTGGACCGGCCTGTACAGTGAAAACTGTCCATGGCTCTGCTCCCGGAAGCCACAGAGAAAATTCTCACTCCGTGTATCTTTATTCGATTACAAAACCGACTGTGCCATATCGAAGCATGAAACCAACGCAGTCATTGCACCCACTAACACTCCCCCTCGATGCGTGCGCTGGTGAAGAGTTTTCCTCAGGCGTGGGTGTCACCAAAAAAATCTTCGAGGGACTCCCAAAAATTCTCATCGAGAAATCGAAGCTTAGACTCTTCCTCGGTGATGGGCTGGTCGAGAAAAGCCTTGGCGTCAGCTGCCGTATCGAAGAAAAAATTGTTTTCCTCGATGTCGAGTTGTTCGGGTGCCGGGGACAGTAAAGGTCCTGTTTGCGGGCTTGTCTCACTTTATTCCAGAAAATCCAGAAATTCGGAAATATGTGAGTCGATTTCAGGCCACACCAGAAAATTTGCGGTTGCTTCCTCATGAAGCAAGCTCTCTGGTGGCTTGTACGGCTGACGGTCCGCATGCTGAGTTTTCCCCGCCGGAACCTTCTCCGCTCTATCCTATTGCTGGAGAGTTGGAGACTCCTCTTTGGGGTCCACAAAAATATTATCTGTCCCCTCCCCAGGATCCTGGGTCGCTGGAGCGGTATAAACTGCGCCTCCATGGCTGGGAATACCCACTCCGCAGTTTTCAGTCACGTAGCTACGATTTGCTTCAGTCACGGCCATAGAACTCGTTGACGTCAGCTGCTTGACCTGCTTCAGTCCTTCTCGTCCGCAAGTTTCAATCTTGGTGAACAATTTTTTGCTCGATTTGTCCGGTGACGTGGTGGCAGCCGGGCTCGTCGTGAGACCATTTTCCCCCTCCGTGAATATGCGCGCTTCTTCACGCCCACAGGTAGGGCCCGTGTGGTTGACGCATGTAGCCGTGGATGATAGATTTGCTGCCACGAATTCGAGGAGGCACTTTGCGCAGCTTGCAATTGCTGACAGCGAATCTCCTCCGTTCATGGCCGCCGAGACCATGTCCTTTTGTCCGTCGTTTCGTCTCTTGCTCGGCAAAAGTTGAGGTCGCTGTTTAGGACCAGCGGAGGAATCGAGTGATCGTGGGAAACCAAGCAGGTCCTCGCACTTGTCGGCGGCACCTGTTGCTCGAGCTGTGCAGGCATCCCGTCAGCTTGCGAGCCTGTTGCGCAGGTTACTTGCGCAGTACCCGCTGCTTTTGCGCAAGCTGCTGCGGCTGCTGTCGCGCCTCTCGCTGCCGCTTCGTTCCGCGACCGCAGCTGCACGGTTGTGGCTTGCTATTTTTTCGCCGAGCAAGCTTGGCGGCAGGCATCTCGCTTTTTCTCCTTTTTCTGAAACGACCCGCGGCATCACGCGTGTACTCTTTGCGCCGTTCGAGAACAGAGGACAGAAGTATGTCTGACTTCTTAGCTGACCTACTATAGTCCCTGACGGTGTTGACTAATGGCTGTTGCTTGTGACCACTTGAATCTTCCTCTTTTGCTTCCTCAGTTCTTTCAGTGCTCCCCCTCTCTGCTGCAGTGGTCATCCCCTCTCCCACTTGCACCATAAAAGATACTGCTCGGTACGTCGAACGAGGTGGCGATGGCGCGTGTTCGGATTTTTTACTTCCGCATGCCATTCTCATCGCCATTCTCTACGGCGTACTGCGAGAACGCACTGGCGGTGAGTCCACACTGGAGAGAGCACCGGTAGAAAACATCCTTGGGGAGGCTCTTTGTCAGAAAATCTGCATCTTGCTTCGTTCCGGACACATGCACGAGTTGAATCGTGCTACGTTGCACTTTTGAGCGGATCGAATGCCAGCGTATGTCGATGTGCTTTGTCCAACCCTGAATCTTGGTCGAATTTTTCGGGTCAATTGCAGATTTGTTGTCCACAAAAATCACCGTTGGCTTCTTCTGCGGAAAGTCGATGTCTTCGAGGAGGTTGCGCAGGTACGTGACCTCCTGTGGAGCCAGTGTTGCAGCCACATACTCAGCTTCTGCAGAGCTGAGTGTGATCAGATTTTGTCTCTTTGATTGTTTCTCCTGATTTCCTATCAGAAGCGCATATGGATTTTCTTTGCTATTCTCCTCGAGAAGAACCAAAGAAAGACCCGTGCTAAGCACAAAGCGTTTTGAGACGACTTTGCGAATGCCCTTTCAAAAAATTGGCTTCCTATGCCCGTGCCACCTCTTCCATAGCTCTCGCCTGACACTGTGATGAAATTTTTTGAAATTTAATTTCAACCTAAAAACGTTGGGGGCCGGGTTCAATCCCTGGGCTTGTTTAGGTGCTAAAGTAGTGACCAGGGGCCCAAATAAAGAAGGGCGAAATAGCTGTAATATCCACATTCCCGAAGGGTGGACCCTCCCATATCCAACTGCTAAATTTTATGTACCCCATATCCAGCACTTTAAAATATAAGAACCCCATGTCCACGGTCGTCGACAAGAACTCCGCCATGTCCACTACGCCCGTTATTACTACCCCATACCGGCATGGCGTTGTTATTTGTAACATGTGGATATGGGGTTATTATTTTTTGCATAAAAAGCGTGTTCGCCGAAACGTGAAAACTGTATTGTCCGTTGTGCGCCAACGGCGGGCTAAGGGTCAGCGCTCTTCTGTTGGCGGAAAATGAGACCGTCTAATAGTGTTCGCGGGAAGGCGTAATATGTCGGAGACCCCTCAAAACACCAATTGTATTACGGGGGGATCATGTTTCTGCCAAGGGAACTTGGCGGACTTACGTTGCGTTTACCCGGTATTCAATAAAGTAGCAATTGTCGTACGAAGAAACTGATCCTTGTCATCGGCATTGTCAAACGGCAACCACGGCATGCAACGTCAGGCCGCAGGCTGTTGCGGTCAGCAAACGCCAGCCTGTCCACTGTTGTGTATTCGTCGTGAACGCGACGTTCCATGCGGCGACTCTACTCAAGGCAACGAGACACATCGAGTCGCATTTCGTGCATGAACAAGGTCTGTCAACTCCCCCCGAACCCGTGCCACGCTGTCTATTTTGTGAACCATGCAGACGTTGCGCCAACGTTCGGTCGGGAGACAATCGCGTTCCAGCGTCCTGTCCAGGGTGTCCGATGGTCACGCATTGGACCCTACTCTCGACCGCTGTCGACAGACGGGTCCAAGGCCCCGTCATGCTGGAGAGACACCCACCACGAAGGACAGCCGCGTGCCATGGAAGCGCTTGTGGACCCCTCTGAGCCCGGTGAGAATGGGTATCTAGTGTATTTACTTCTCATTTTACATGTAATGTACCCAGCTCGTTCAAAATGGCTGCCCAGCTGCACTGGGCAGCCTCCCGTAGGCGTAGGTCTGGCGACGCTGTTGTGGTTTCTGAACGCCGTGGTCTCTCACGTCCCCAACTCAACGAGCCAGGTCTCGTGTCCCAAACCCCCTCCTCTCGAAACCTAGTGTACGACGAGCACTTTGAGCATGAGCAGCGTGCTCAGGTGCTCCTCATCTCGCCCGAACAAGCAAGAGACTCTTTGAGGCTGTCCCGACCGATTCATGTAGCTGGTAAAAATTCAGTCACGTATTCCCTTGGTGTAGACAATACTTGGTTCTCCATCCAGGTTTTCAATCCTGCCATGTGATTGTTTCTGTTTCAGTTTCCTCCGACGATGAGGCGTCTGGTGAGGCCCCAAAACGCAGAAGGGCGGAGAGTACTTTTCCCGGTGGGATGTCATTCCGGGACATGGCTGAGGCGCGCGCTGCAGTGGACGACTACGCCATCACAAACCGGATGACGATTCGCTGGCTACGCAGTGAGAAGACGCACTTCACTGCACGGTGCGGGCAGTTCAAGGAAAAGGACTGCCCGTGGCTGCTACGTGCCCATGTCGCGGCAAATGGTTCTGGTGTAGTGGTGGACGAGTTCGTCCACGGTCATAAGTGTGTCCCGGGTGTTGGGCGTGGAGACCCGGCGAAGACAGTGAAGTGGGTGGCGCGTCATATTGAGTAGACCCTGAAGCGTAATCCTACAGCAGACGTGAAGACGTTGGCTGCTGTTGTGCGCAAAGCCACAGGCAAGGCCGTAGACAAAAACACCATGTACCGCGCGAAGGCGAAAGCGCAGGAACATCTCATCGGCCCCAAAGCCTTATCCTGGAGCCTGTTCCCACTCTACTGCGCCGAGGTACGTGGGTTCCGCATGTGGCCTACATGTTTTCTCGGGCTTATGTGAACATATGCTAACGCAATGTGCTCTGTGGGCTGCAGCTGCAGCGGGTGGACCANAACGACAACGCCGTGCCGATGGCGTGGGCCATGGTGCAGGGAGAAAATGAAGACAACTGGACGTGGTTTTTGGAACACCTGGCTATCGCGTACCCGACAGCAGCGGAGAAGGGTACGGTCGTCATTTCGGACCGTGACAAAGGTTTGTTGAAAGCTGTCGAGAAGGAGCTGCCAGGGGCTCACCACACCTACTGCTGCTACCACCTGCGGCAGAACATAAGGCAGAAGTTCGGCAAACAAGCAGGTTACTGGTTTTGGAGACTGGCACATGCGCTGACTCCCGCTGAGTGGACAAGGTGTGAGGAACAACTGCGTGCGGTGAACTCCCGCGCTGCAGTGTATCTCCTCAGAGCAGACGGGGTGGGCGGCATACCGAGGGAGCAGTGGGCCAGGCTGTACTGTCCTGTCGGCCGTGGTGGACACACCACCTCCAACGCTGCGGAGTCTTTGAACGCCCGCATTGTTGAGTGCAGGAAGCTTTTCCCGTTCTACTGCTTTGTGTCTCTGTACACATGGGTGCAGCGTTTGCTTGCAGAGAGGCGCAAGTTGAGCAAGTCGTGCGAAGGGCAACTGGCGCCAACAGCAGCAAAGCGCCTTCTCAACAGCAGCGTCCTTGCGCACACGTTCGACGTGACGGAGGAAGGGCCGCAGAGTTGCAGTGTCACGGGTCCGAGCAACAGGACCCGCAAGGTGAACGTGCAGGACCGCACGTGCACCTGCGGTGCCTGGAAGGAGTGGGGCCAGCCATGTGCACATGCGTGCGCATTCGTCATCGGCCGTGGGGAGCAGGCCGAGGCACTGTGCGACGTGGGACTCACGCGTATGGCCTACAGGCGCACCTATAACTTCCCCATGCCAGGCGTTAACCCAGCTTCGCTCAAAGTCGACGAGGGTGTGCTGTGGCAGCAGCCAGGACCGAAGCGTGGTGCCGGACGGCCGAAGAGTGCACGGTGGGACCGGGAGGACAAACGGCGCAAGAACTACATCTGCCCGCGCTGTGGCCAAAAGGGACACACGGAAAAAAAGTGTACAAACAAGCCTGCTGTGGCTCCTGCGGTTGAGGCTGCAGCCAATGCTCTGACTCGCCGACTCCAGCGCGCTGAAGCTGCCATGAGGGCAGAGGCATTGGCAGGCAGGTGGCCCCCAGCAGAGACCCAGCCGGAGAATGAAGGTGCAGCAGCAGCAGCAGCAGTCGTCGCAGGTGCCACTGGTACCCCCCGAAGCACGACAGGCGGTTCACGTGGTGGACGTAGTGCAGCAGATAATGTGGTCCTACTTTCCGACGACAGTCCAGGGACGAGCCTGTTGGCCATTGACGCAGGATCGGGATGGGGGGGGCAGGCGGGCCGCAGAAGCACGACTGGAGCAGCAACCAGTCCAGGGACGACCGTGCTTGGCATTGGCGCGGGGTGGGGATGGGCGGGGCAGGCGGGGCGTAGGACCACCTTAGAAGCAGCTAACAGAGTTGCTGCTGCTGCCTCTGCAGTGGTGGCAGCAACTGCAAGGGCAACAGGAGCAGCGGGTGGACCAACAGACGACGCTGAGTATGACCCCGATGCAGCAGGCTACGACTCTGCGCAGGAGGAGATTTACGACCCAGAATGGCACATCCTCAGTGACTCAGATGAGGAGGAGGCCGAGGACGGCGACGAATTCACAGACCCGCAGCAGCAGAGGGAGTGGGAGGCAAGGACAGTTCGTGAACAGCAACAGGCATGCATCATGGACGGGTGGGAGGAGTGCGCAAAGGAGTGGGATATCGAGCCCGATGTCTTCTAACATGTAAGGACGTTTATGACGTGTGTCCTGCAAACACAGTTTGTTGTCATTTGTCAGTTATGCAAATGTGCTCAT
>SZWC01023331.1:9247-40453 GCA_023375785.1 Penium margaritaceum | reverse complement strand
TTGACAAGTTGCTTCAAGATTGAATTTGCGGTTCATGAATTCTGTCGAAGTCGTGCGTCGGAACTTCATCTGAAGTGTTCAACCCTCGAGAAACGCCGAGAGTAGGTTTCGGCAAGTTCGGGAAGTGATCCAAAAACTGTCTGTTAAAGCATGGTTGTTCAAGGGTATTCCGGAGGAATGCCCTTGGTCTGCTCACAATTTTTCTGTTGGTTTACCAAGAGTTTGATGTTTGAAAATGAGAGTCTGCTAATACCTGATGTAACATTTGCAAATGTTACATCAAGTCTTGGTTTAGGCTTTTGTATGCCACCGGCATAACACTTCCCCCCTTTTTAACCTTTCGCCCTAGCGCGTTATTCTTGCGAGGTTATGGGCAAGCTCAGTTATCGTCAACAAGAGGATCGACGTCCAATAACTGGCTGTATCGAACCCAGCTGTTGTGTTCCGCCTCAAACTTCTTCCACTTGACTAGATACTAGTCTTCACATCCTTGTCGGTGATCGTGGATTTCCTCGATTTCCTATTTGTGGTCACCGTCCTTGATCATACGTGGCAAAGCGGGTGTCACACGTCCATAAACATCTTCTGCTAGTTCGATGAAATGCTAGTATTTGCTAATGTGGAGACCAGATGAATCAACATGTTGTTAGGTGGTTGGTGCTTTCTGACAACTAGAGTGCGCATGTCCAAGATGTCGAAAGGTCGTATCACAGGGTTGAGATTCAGATTCCTTCATCCACAGAGTATAATAAAGAGAATTGAGCGAAACCTTATTCGTGGTCCTGAATTACTCGGTTTAGCAATGTTTTCTAGCCTATCGATTCATGGCCACTTGTGTCTTTGCAAGAGTTTGATGATTTTTTTCCCATATTGTAGAGAATTTGTGTCGACATGTGTTGACGACAGGAACATTCCTCAGGGCTATCATAGTGGTTGGTTCTGCTCGATGAACCGCCTCAAACAATGTCTTCCTCATTACAATAGATTTTTCTGAATTGTATGTAAACTCGGTTACTCGTACCGTGAGTTCCGAATTGATACCATGTGGTTTCCACATAGCTTGAAGAATTTGTTCTTCTGTTTTGTTGGTTTGCTCAATTTTTCAATCAGTTTGCCAACGAAACACCATTCAAAGTTGATGTTGACTCTCATACCTCTAAGTCGATTCTCGCCAAAATAGGCTAGTGAACCTCGCATCTTGATCACTTGTGATTGATAATGAAACCCCATGCTGTTGCACGATGTGTTTGAGGAACGATCATGGTACACCTTCTACGATTACATTCATAGTGGTTGGAATGAAGTTTTTCATCTTCAAAAACCCATCCACGATGAGAAGAATGGCGTCGAATCCTTCTCGTGTCGCAACAAAACCTGTAACAAAATGCATGGAGATGTCAGTCCACCATTTGTTTTTGTATTCGTAGTGGTTGTCGTAGATCACGGGGTTAAGTGCGTCGACACTTGTGACACAAGCAAAGGTGAAAACGTTTGCAGAAGTTTGCAACATCAACCCCATTGTATCTACCTAGTTGTGCTTTTTTGGCTTTTTCAAAGTCTTGTCGACTCCAAAGTGGCCTCCTTGATCATGGTCATTAGATTCATCAAGAAGCATGCACTCTAGCTCCTCAACTTTGGGGATGACCTTTTGATTTTTGTGCTTTTTCCGCCAATAGGTGCTTGCAAAGTGAAACTTTGCCATGTCAAAGGCCCCGTGGTCCTCATAACCATGTGCAATGAATTTTGCCATGCATGGGGTAGGTTGAATATGTAGTGCATTCACCTGCACGAGATGGGGCCAATGGCTCAACGCTTTTGCAAAATTTGTTTTTGACCAATACTCGAATATGCAATGAAAATTGGACTCAAGGAACTCTATCGAACAAGTTAGTCTCAAAGTGATGTTTTGCTACGTTTTCAAGTACTTGAGGATGTGGTGAACTGTTTGAATCTCACATTTGTGGCACACCAAAAAACTGCGCCAAAACTTGAAGGCATGAATAAGCGTGAGCATCCCCTTTTTCTACACAGCATAGTTGAGATCCGCCCCGTGAAGCTTCCACAACATGTACACATTGGGCCTTTCTCCTTCGTCATCTTCTAATATGAGGATGGCTCCGATTGCTTGATAAGAGGCATTTCTTTCCATGATGTAATGATCCGTTGGATATGCTAATAGAAGGATTCGCGACTAGGTTAGAGCTTTACATAAACGTGTGAATGTATCTTGTGTACTAACTCCCCAATTGCACTCACATTTTTTGCAGGTGAGATCACAAAAAGGCACTGAGACGAGGGCATAACCACTCACAAATCTTCCATAGTTAATGCAAAACCTAAGAAAAACTTGAACATCAAGCATTTTTGTCAGAGTTTGCCACTTTGTCTCCCCTTAAATATATCTTTTGCGTTTATTGATTTCCTTCCACTGTCGATGACGTGGTAAAGAAAGTCAATTGAGCATGGAACACAGTCACAATTTGAACATTTTCTGTAAAACGTCTCTCGTTCGAGAATTTGTTAGAGATATCGTTCATGGTTTCTGGGATTTGGCCATGCACAAGGATGTCATCCAGGTATACCATGACAATGTTACCAAAGTTTAAGGAAACGACGGTATGCACTTTTGTCATGAAGATTTTGCATGTGTTTTTGAGTAAAAATGACATAACAGTGAACAGTAAAAGTGCCAATAACTTGTTCAAAAGGGAATTATTACAACATCTTTGTTAGCATACAGATTTGGTGGTAGCCACTCTATACATCTTTTTTGTTGAAAACTCTTATTCTATGAAGTTGGTTGAACAACAAGGTCGCTTGAGGTAGAGGGTAATGGTCCTAGATTGTGATGACGTCCAACCTCTTATAGTCCCACTTTACGTAGTTATATTTAAAGAAAACAAGCGAGAGGAACCTGGAAAATGGCGCTCGATAGAACCACTTGATGAAAACATATTCAAACTGTTGCTTGTGCTTTGTGAATTTGTGATCATACATCCAATAGTTCCCCTTGACGGATGTTTGCTTCTTGGTTAGAGCTCTATTTGGTGGTTGATGTTACCTTTAGGAGGGTTTTATCTTGATGATTTGTTGGGGAATATCCCTTGACATTCTTCCACAATCTCCTTTGGTATGTCTGTACACTTTCATGTCAATGAGGCTAACAAGGCTGATGCATGAGTCATGCCAAATCATTCTTGTAGGGTCTACTTAAACGAACGTGGACCAACCACAGCGAGGCCCCTCTTGTAATGTTTATTCTTGCCACATTGAGAGAATTCTATGTAGATGGCGACCGTTGCAAGTGTGCGGATACTGCATCCACTTTTGTGTCCGTAGTAGCACATATGTTGGATTTTCGATGTTGCATGTGTGGCAAAACGATCTTCTACTTCATGTGCTCACTGGAGACAACACCGCTCTTCCAGTTAACTTGCAAATGGTGCTCGTATCACGCCTGAGCATCACCTTCTAGTCGCTCATAAGGAAGGACCTCTAGTCGATTACATCACGCACATTCACGATATGAAGTTGAAACTGTTGCTTCACATAACATCTGCAGTGGTGTCCATCAACAACTTCCATCAACTGCCTCTCGTTTTTGCTTTAAACCAAGATTTCTCACAAATTGATTAGATATAAAATTTTGAGATTCACCTCCATCAAGTTATGTTAGCAACATTTTTCAACCTTCGTAGCCCCTTGGTTTTACTCTGACTAGTATCCTTGGCAAAGAATCCTCACATTCCTCATCAACGTTTTTCATTTCAAGAACCTTTGTATTATGAAACTATAGTTGTTTTGAGGAGCTTTGGTTTAGCATAGGTTTTTTGGCTGAGGTAGAAGTTTTGTAGTAAAATCTTGCCTTTCGTAGCTCATCATCATATCTTGATGTCCTTTTGTCTTAACAGCCTTGGCTTCCGTTTGAGTCGCACTCTATGAATTCTCTAAACGATTCCAAACGCACTTTTATGGTTCACAGTTTAGGTGCCATTTTTAGAGTTTGATGAACATAAAGCTAAACACCATGGAGTTGATGCGTTTAGCGGTGAAGATGATTTTTCACAAATTTTTGATGACATCGTACATAAGAAGTGCTTTGCATGTATCATGTATAAAGTTGGTTGTGTAGTATAAAGAGAGCTCATGCTTTGAGAGAGTGGTCCTTGTGATTACATTTGCAACACTATTGCTTAATTTCTTCCACGCTTGACAATTACTTGAGTCTTTGCAATTGAGATTTAACCTTTGTTTTCTCATTGTGTTTGCCAAAGGGAGAGACAACTCCGTAGGTTAACTCATGCCAATTGGATGCGCGATTTATTGATAATGTCTAAACTGGGTGAACTTGCTCAAGAGATAGTACGCTTGGTTCCAATGATGCGGTACTTATTAGATTAACGCCTTGGCTTGCCTACTTCCACATAGTGGCCATGAGATGTGCCCACAAGCTAAAAGCAATGCCATGCAAAAGCAAGGTTTTGAGGTTGAAAATTTGTTCTTCCAAGTGGAGCTCAGTAAGCATGATGTACATCTCCAAAGTCGTCAAGAAAATCCTAATTGTTGGTCATTCCAAATTTGTTCGATCACACTGGTCTCGACCCCTTGAAGACGTTTTGGCCCAACCAAGGTGGAATTGATTGGCCAGTTCTGTTTCTTGCACTTTTGAGTCGTAGATTTTGGAGACGTACTTCTACACTTTTTTTATGAGAGAACATTGAACGCTTCCATGTGCACCAGTAGGCTAGTTAGCTTTACAATTACGTCATGTGTTGAGAATGGACTTGCATTGGTCAGTGGCCAAAGTGGAAATCAAATGTAAGGCATGTTAAGATCTAAGTTTGTTGCTGTCATCAAGGTTCCTACCGTTATCTGTTCATTCCCCTCAATGAGGGTGAAAGTCTATTGCAGTGTGCCTTCAGCCATCACCGGTGTTTAGCAAGCTACTACTATTTTTGTCAGTCGCGCTCACTTCGCATGTTGACTTTATCACGAGGTGTGTGAATCTCTTCTAAGAAGAGATGCCCTTCAAGGCACGTGGGATTCTCTTGCTGATTTCAAACAACCTTCTGCCACACCCAAGTCGATGCGCCGTTGTACAAAGTGTTATGCTCGACAGAAGAAGGGTGGTTCCTGGTTAAAATCAAGGTGTGTCTCTTTTTTTTAGACTGAGGGTATTTGATAATATTGACAAGAAAAATGTTCTTTTCTCTAAGTTTCAAAAACCAATTTCAAACGTACAATGTGAAAGTACAAGAGAAAAGAGGCTCATACGAACCATTTTGGCTTATCGGCAGTTTGCGTGACATGACATTGAGTTTTGGTTTGCTGGCTTGAGAAGGTCCTCTCCAAATTCATAGGAGGCTTCAAGACTAAACTCGTAACTCGCAAAGTCTATCAAAGTTGTGTGCTGGAACTTCATCACAATTTTGGATTCTTCTAGGATCATTGTGAGTAGGATTTGACGAGCTCGCATGTGACACAAAAGCTGGTTGTCAATGTGGGATCATTTTGGGGTGTACCATGGAATTGCGCTCAATACGCTAAAAAGGTGACCAGAACTAAACTGCGATATTTGAAGGGATCGCCAAATAGAAAAAGAGGCCACTTTGGGTTTAGGATTTGTGTATGCCACCATCATATCAATTTTCCCAAAAAGTCTTTCACCACTTTAACGTTAGATTATTTCAAAACTTGGTGCCTATTGCATTTATTCATTGAAATGATTGAAGACACTCTTTGGACATGATTGAAAGAGTGATGCATTTTTGTTATGCTTTGTCTTGTTTAATTTTTTCAATTTTCTTTACGTGTTAAAACCCTGTTAACCCATTGTGAATAAAATCCAAATACAATTGATGTTTATATGATGTGAGTTCCATGACCTATACAGCATAATGAATATGCTCAAGTTTTATTTGATTCATGTTAAAAACTCTTTGAAATTGACAATGTGTGATTGAAATAAACCTCATTTTAACTTTATGAATCACGTGATATAACAAGTCCAACATTGAAATGGCTACACAACTCAAATTTTGGCACGGGATAATAGTCTATGGTCTCCAAATTTCAACTAAAAACAATTCCAGTGGATTTTCTTGCTCATAATCTTTGTTGAGCACCTAGAGGAGAAAAAACTGAAATGATTTCAATCTCAACATACCTTATCCCATTTTTATGCTCTAAAAAAGGGCAATTGTACTTAACTTGAGTGTTCTTAGGATGTGTCCTCATTGAACATAGAAATTGTGCTAATTGAACCTTGACTGATTTTTGGAATGTGATGGCACCATAGCTTGTTGTGAGAGATACATAAAGAGATTTGGTGCCCAATCAAAATTTTCTTGTCTTACTCTTTCACCTTGTAACTCCATTCCTTTATCATGTTCCTCTTGACAATGAGGAGGAAGTTATGACAAAGAAAGCCACTAGTTTCAGTTGTCAGGGTCACACAACATCTTCTAAGCAGATTGAAGCAACTCATCAATAAGTTGCTAGTGGTTTGTAGGAACGTGGTCAGCTTATTACCTAACAGGCCTTTCACCTAAGTGCTCATGGCGCATCCACCCATTATGGCATCAGCTGGATTCCCACAAGATAGTGGCAAATGACTTGCAACATTGTTTGTTTAAAGGTGGTTTGGAAACGCTCACCCTCTCACCATAGAATCTTCATCTCCAAAGAAACAAAACTATGCGGCAATTGTTAAATCAGATGAGCCTCATTTTGTTTCAAAAACTAATAAAATCTGGTTATTCTAACTGTTTGATGAGTGTGAAGAATGAGAAAATGAAAAACTTACAAATTGCACGTTTACCTCTCATCACAATCAAAGAAGTCTTGAAATGAGTAATTAGAAGAAAACATACTCACATTTAATTTAAACACAATTAGATTCGTGACGTTACTTGTGGCCTGAAAAACGAATATGTAAAGCCACTCTTGGAATCAATGACATTCTTCACAGAGAGGCTTGGAATAACTAACATGACTTGAGTATTGTATTAGAGGTTAATCATTAGATTGTGATTTAGGAGAGCCTTATTTATGAAATGAGAGAGTTGAGTGTGTTATTCAAGTAAAATCCTTTGAAAGGAATTTCCTTAAAGTCAACTCCTTTGCTCAAATTACTAAACAATTTGAAATAGTTATAGTTTATTGAAAAATCAAAGGAATTTTTAAGTATTGAAAAAGTCCAGTTACCCTTTGTAATGGTTTGAGAAATATGATATCTAATTCTATTATACATCCCATACTTGTTTTTTGGTTGCACACAAACTTCTAATGATAAGAAATGTTTCGCGGAGGAGGATTTTGTAATTACATGCCACAATTATCTTGAGCACAGACGTGTTAATAACATTATAACACAAGTTACCAAGCCAAGTCATGTTATACTTACAAAGTGTATAATGTACAACCATTTCATTGGACATGTTCACCAAACAAGAGAACTTTTCTTAGAGCTTGAAAATACATTGAGGGGCCTTCTTCAAGGTTCCAAAGCATGTATTTTGTCATGGCGACGGGCATACACGAGTCCTTAAGCCCACGATCAATGTATTTTTTTCTTTGTTTCCCCTTTCCCAATTTGCGACTTAGCTATGGTTGCCTTTTTTGCGCTCAAAGGAAGTCCTATAGAATTCAGCAAAACACTCGCGCTGTAATGACAATTCTCTGGTTGCTTTTGCAACTCACCAAAGCCCACTCATAGTGATTCCCAAAGATTCGAGACTACAGAGAACCATCTCTTCATCAATTTGACAAACCTCGCAAACCCAATGTTTTATCATGAAGCCGTGTCCAACCAACAAGGGACTTCTTGAGTTTGCATGTTCGAGCACGTCGCCACGTCACACGAATCACCAATAACCGGAATGATACAACCAAGCCTCATTCTATAAGTACTGCCATTTGAAATACAGAGTCAAGATTTGACACTTACAACAACAAATTATACTTCTCGCTTCTTAAAAATACCCAACTATCTTGAATCTTGTGAAAAGTGACTAGCTGCGTTGCCAACTGGCGCAGCACAAGATATCATTCTACATAACCTTAAGACCTGCGCTTGTCTTCTTATGCATCACCATTGACTAAAAGCTCACAAACTTTGACAAGGTCGGCGCACCAAGCAAGTGTACGCAGTGATAGTTGTGGTAAATGGCAAAGACAGTGGCAATGGCAAAAGGCAACTCGGGAAGGATCTTCAACCTCATTGAGGGAGATTAGTGGATGACTCCATGAACTTAGAATAGCAGAACAAATCTAGATTCAAGCACGCCTCACAAGCAAATCCATCAATCAACACAACTCATTCTAAAACACCAGACAAGATTGCAAAGCAAAATTGATGAATGGCGCATATGGAAGTGTTTCAACAAATGATTGTCAACCAATTGCGGCACTACACTGCAAATGCATGAGAAGCAGTGCTTGTCAATTGATTGCACATTGGCTGATCCTCAATTTTTCTAGTTCTTCCTCAGACATTCGATATGGCACATCACAAGGAATCGACAGGAAGGATCTTCCTGACAAGTTCAAAGTTGTACTTTAACATTGCTACAGCTTTCTCCAATGAATAGAATATCTGCTTCGCAGCCTTGCTTCAACGGGGTACGACTTCAAGTTGGTGGGCCAGTCTCATGGCCATGTATTGGTAGTAGGAAAGCGTAAGCATTGATCTAACGGCTAACGTATCGATGGCACTAGGTGTGCCATCTGTCGAACAAGACACCGGACCTAGAAGTCACCAAGAACCTCCCTATCAAACAGGTGCGCCTTTTCTCTTTCCTCTCTTTGCACGCTAGCCACCGAGGCATTCTTTGCTCGCTTTGGCAAGCTTAATGAGGAAACAATGGTTCATTTCCGGCTACAACAACTAAAGTAGTTATGGAGCGTTGCAAAACACACGTGGCATTTTTTCGAGATCGTCACTAGTAACCAATTTGCAAAGGATGAACTATGTTTTCACTACAACAATGGCCACATGTGAGATATTTTCAAAGTATTCGCAATTTACCACATTGCCAAAAACTTGTCGCATATCAAGAAAACAGGTGAACGCATGAACTATGGTGATTTCAAGACAAATTTCATTAAATCCCACGGCAATCGCCCAATGTATCAACTACATGAGAAGAACAAGCATCAATCACAAATTCAAAGAGCTCGACTGCGATGGATGTCAATCCTTTTGAGAAGGAAGGAGATCAATAGACTTGCTACAGCTGCGAGATGATCACACATCCGAAGGAACTACATCAAAGCAATTTGAGGGGGAAAACATTAAAAAAAGTGAAAATGAAGGGAGGAGTCAGGAAACAACATAGGGTAGAAGTAGACGTCCTAACTCCTTCTGTTGTAAAACCTACGCTGAATGATGGCCTTCCCAAACGGGTATGATTATTTTGTACATGGCTTAGTGAGATCCAAAAATTTGGTAAGGGATACGAACATGACCAACCTACGATATTGCTGAAAGTGCAACTGAGGGGATGTAAAAATGCAAAACGTTTTGCTTTTACTTGATGGAGGTGGATCTTGTAGTTTTTCTATCCTAGCATTTTGCAAAACATCTAGTTTTGAAGCATGAATTGTGCATCTTTCAAAGAAGAATTGTCAATGGATGACTTTTCATCCATCCACTAAAGCATCGATTATGAATGTCCATCGAGGACTTTCAGACGTCATTTTTTGAAAAGGTTGATCGACAAATTACAAGATGATTCTTGCTTAATGTGTTTAACAGAGGAACGATGTGTTGCAATTGAATGGTATGGGTAGTAGATCTACATCCCACCTGGGCAATTGCCAAAATCTAGTCAACAAAAAACAAACGACAATGCGAGAGACAAAACCAACACAAACATTTATCACTGAGCACATGAGATGAACAACCAAGATCTATGCCAATCTCGCTAGATGTAGCAAATACATAGCTAAGGAGAGGAGCCTCTACATGTTTGATCCACGTCCACTTGAGCAACACAAAGAATGAATCAGTTACCGCCACTTAAGCATCAGCCTCATCTGCCTTAACACCATCGTAGTTTGCAAATGTTTAAGAGGAGTTTGCTACGCTTCAAAAAACATTTGATGGGGTCTTTCTTGATGAATTAGCAAGAAAAGTTGCCTCCAAAGCACCTAATCAAGCATCAAATAAAGCTCAAACCCAATAGCGGTCCAAATTCCAAGTTGACCAACTAGATGAGTTATCATGTACTCATACAGCTCAAGAGAGAGCTGGACGACATGATGCATCAAGGGTTGATCCCATTGTGCGTCTTTTTGTATGCTACACAAGTAACATCTATGAAAAAGAGAATTGGAAAAATGAAGATGTGATTGGATCACTGAGCACTAAACGACATCATGATCAAGAATCGCTATCCTCTGCTTTGAGCGCACAAGTTTTATAGCAAAAAATGTGGAGCAAAAAATTTCAGCATTTTGGGCTATCGGTGTTGCTACCACCAAATTTGCACCATTGTCAAGGATGTTGTAGAAGTTGCCTTTCAAACCTGATGCATGCACTTTGAGTTAACGTTTATGACATTTGGACTCACAAATGCCTACACAACCTTCATGGCAGCAATGAACAACAATGTTTTACCGCATCTTGATGATTTCATTATGGTAAATCTTCATTATATCCTTGTATATAGCTTGATGCCATAAGATCATCAATAGCATCTTCGGCAAGTGCTCAAGAATATTTTGCGGGAGAAGTTCCACAAGAAACTCTTGAAATTTTACTTTGTTGAACGATTGATTGAGTTTCTCAGTCTCATCTTTGACGGTGGATGGATATACATGGATTGAGAAACAATATCTGTTATGGTGGAATGTCTAATGTGAAGAATTATGAAACAAACAAGGTTTCTTTGGATTTAATATGTGTTATAAAGGGTTTGTGAATGATAATGCCTGAGTGTCCTTTCCTTTCCCAACCTCACCTGCAAAAATTGTGAATGGAGTTGGGGACACAACAATGAAGAAGCTTTTCCGCCTTTATGAAAATCCCTTACCTTAGTGCCAACTCGGTGATAAGCACATCCAACAGCCAATTACATCATTGCAACAAGTGCTTTTGTCTAAGTCATCGGGGCCATCCTTGTGTAAACTAACATTGAATGTGAGTTTACCATGGCTTATATGTCGCGGAAGATTCCTCGGGCAGAGCACAACCATGCCGTCTAGGAGCAATAAATGCTCAAAGTTATTACGCCTTGAAAAATTCACGTTCCTAGTTAGAGTGTTGCAAATGTGTGGTTTGAACGGTCCAACATGCCCTCACGTACCTTAAAAAATTAATCAACCTCAGTAGAAGACAAACGTAATGACGGTGTTGCTTTAGTCGAAATTCAACTACATGATCGTATATGGGCTTGGGAAGACAAATCAAGCGGCCACGCTAAGATGTCAACCCAATTTCATGGATGTCAACACACAATAGATTCAAGCAAACCCATATGTGGTTAAATAATTTGCTCATGATTATGAGGGCCACAGCTTACAACATGACAAAGTTCCACTTCACAGATTTGTATTGGTATAGAAAGTAGAAAAACTAGGTTGTCCTCCTTGATTTCAAAGAGCTATGGAGCATGCTTCTTGAAGATTGCAATGACACTGGCTGAAGAGGTCACTTTGGAGCTGATAAGACTTTGAAAAAACTGGTTAAGTACTTTTAGTGGGACTTAATTGGGGTTGAGATTTAGAACTTCTAAACTTCGCAACCTATGCCAGAGAAACAAGAGTCAGCGGACCTAACCCTTTGGTTTGCTACAACCACTATCTATATTGATACAATCGTCGATCAACATCTCCATGGAATTTGTCTCTGCTTTACTTGTCACACCTGAGGGGCTCAAAGACATGTTTGTCATTGTTCACAGGTTGTCGAAGATGGCGCACTTCATCCTAACCACTACCTATGTAACAGCCAAAGGGGCAACATGACTGTTGTTAGACCAAATCTTACAACTACATGGGGTCTTGCAATTAATCATGAGCAATTGAGGTTTGCGTTTCACTAGCTAGTTATGGCAAGAATTCATCCTAAAACATTGTAGCCGACTTCAACTATAAACGGCTTTCCACCTACAAACCAATGGACAAATCGTGTGAAGCAACCAAACGCTTGAACAACTCTTCCAAATCATCTAGAAACCTCACGACACAGATTGGGCAATCAAGTTGCCAATCTTTGAGTTTCATACAATTCAGTTACACTTGTAGCAACGGGGTAAATAGCGTTCAAGGTATTTTACAGAGCATAGCCAACTACCTGGATCTATTCACAGACCGAGAGAAACATCTACGTCGTTGACATCAATCATGAGAACTTTTTGCAATGTGGAAAGAAAGACGTTAGACCCTTGTAAACAAGTAAGCAGTTATGAATTTGCAAGAAGATAAACATCGACAAACCAATAGGTTTCAATCTGGTGGCAAAGTTGTGCTCAACTTCGCAAACGTCAAACCTTGGAGATCCAACAACCCAAAACTCAAACTCGAATGGTTTGGACCTTTTCTCATTTTGGAGATGGACACTCAAGTAATCACAAAAATTTGATTTCTTGAAAAAATTAGAATTCAACAGGCCATCCACATCGACAAACTTTGACATAACGTTCATTCGGCAAAAGAGTTTCTTGGAAACGTGGCACCTGCCCAGCCAACCATGATTGGAGACGGCGAAAACAAGCATGATGTTGAGTAAATCCTTGATTACCGCCACTGATCAAGAAAAGATCAAAGTTTGGTCAGGTGTAAGAACTATGAAGCGAAACATAACCGTAAGATGCCATGCAGCAACTTCTCGGATCCTCTTATCGACGACTATTGAGCATGACTTTGGCCACATGATGGTAATGCACACGGATGTCGCGGTTAGAGGGGGAGTTGTGTTATGCTGGCGGGCATAAACGAGTACCAAAACTCATGAGCGACCTATGTTTTACTTTGTCACTATGGGTCCACTTCGCAAATCAAAACTGTCTTTTTGTGCACTGGATGGTTATATCAAGGAATACCACAAAGCATTCACACATTAACGATGTTTTGTGTCACTTCCAGAACTCGTCAAAACCCACTCACGACATTTCTTCATGTTTAAGACTAGGAACAACAATCTCTCAAGCACATACGACAAGCATTGCAAACCGGATTCTTGATCTAGAAACCCTCATCAAACCAACAAAAGACTTTTTTCGTCAACAAATTAGAGTATGACGTCCCGACGGCAAACCGTCGAAAACCCAAACGGCTTGACCAAGCCTTTTTCTCTTGCTTCTAGAATATGTACATACATTGTCAAGTTTTGATTCTTACAAGAATGAAGTTTACTTTCAGCTTCAGAGTAATTCCCAGATGACACCAATCTTGTGGAAAGTGACAAGCTTTGCTTCCAACTGAACCACTTCACTTCCACGAACAAAACAAATTGCTTCGACAAAGACACTATTATCTTCATCATGATATTTGTATGCCATGACATGATCTCCTCTTTTTCATTATGAAAACATTAAGGATCATAACTTTAACCATGTTTCATTTGTTATGATATTCCCATTTTTTCCATCATTTATGTTATTGATATGAAGTTAGCATCCATGATGTCTTTTAACATGTATGTTCACACATAGAATTGTCATGCAGTTAAAACGTGGAAAAACACACGTTTATACAATTCTTCATTTTATTGTTAACCATGCATATTTTCTAACACTTGATTCGTATTGATTCTTTTTCACGCATCAGTAGCACTTGATTTTGCATGCATTTAGGTGAATAATGTACACTGTTTGTGTTTGGGATGTCAAACAAATGAAAACTAAGTATGTATTATGATGAAGAGATTTCAACATTCATTCTTTTATGAACAAGGAGATTATTGTTTACGGGAAATATTTGCTTAGTTTTCAATCACGTTTCTTGAATATTGGTTTCCTTGAATTGGTATACAACATTTGAAAATGCATTTCACCAGGTTATGTATTACTTCAAGGTTGAAAACGAATGTTACTTTAAGGTTGATCTTTGGTTGCCCAGTTGTGAAACTCAAACAATAACATGAGAAAGAACTAGAAATGTTCCATGGGAAATTTTGAGTTATCATCTATACATAATATGGCTCTTGTACATGAACATCTTAGGCAAGGTTGGCTTGCACAAATCCCAGCCCACAAAACGGCAACGCCTTTCAGGGACTTGTGTGCCATCGTCACAAGGGTCTAAGCATAATGTACATGTTTTTCTTGCCTCCAAGGTAACTTTTACCAAGGCTAGCAGACCATTTAGAGTGATCTGGAGTGATTTCTTGGTCAAGGGTCCAAAGTGTGAGCCTTGAGCAATGTTTAGAGCGTAGAGAGTGTTGAGATGGATAGAATTTACGGATGATATTCCATTTACATATGTTAATCTAGCAAGTTGACCACGTGAAGGAGAGGCTTCCTCTAGGTGGTTCAAGTTTGTTGCCTCTACGGGAAGCTTTTATCAAGAAAGAAATTTCATATAGTACGGAGTTGTTACTAGCATCCATGCTGCCCTAGGGGGAAGCTTCCTCCTTGAGGGAGCTTTGTTTAGTCTTCATGTGAAGATTAAGCAAGAGGTTTTTCTTCTCAAGTTTTCTACTTATGAATACTTAGCTGGTCATAATACTACATCCTAATTGTCGACCAAGAGCCTTGTGAAAACTGTACAAAGTTGGATTATGCACAAAGAAAGGTCCTTGCTCCATGTGTGGGGTTGATGATTTAGCGCACTTACCATGTTTAAGATTCATGATGATTGCTTTGTTTGCTTATCATCCACGTCTCGCTGCTTTGGGATGTATTGCAAGAGGGCGTTGGAGATGAGGCCACACAACTTTGCACACTTGTGGAACACGTTGTTTTGGAAACTGCACAAGAGAACGTCCCCATTTTGGCTGGTTTTTAGTAGATGCACTAGTTCAACTATGCAGTTGTGGAATTTTGAACAAATCTAGTGCCACAAATGTTGATGTCTTTTATTTGGCCTTGGAGGATTGTCGATCTTGTTAAGGTTGAATGCAATTTTGTTTTTGAAAAGTATCCTTTTCAGCTACGTTTAAGGAAAATCAATGTCCTTTAGTAGGTAGTGAATGTATGTGTCCTCTTATGCAGATGTAAGCTTTGTCACAAAAACAACTTTTAGTTTTCTAAGTGTGATTAGGTTTCGTCACTTCCAAGTCAACAACACTCCTCCTCCATGTTGCAAGCACAAAAATCATGTTCTACTGCGACGATCCTTCAATGTGCCCTCAAAATCAGCATCAATGTAACACTTGAGGGAAAGGCTATCTATTATTTCAAAGGGCATAATTGTGGGCCCGGTTTTTTTCAATGTATGAGAAATCGTTGTCTCACATCTTGCACGCTCCCACTATACACGTCTCGTTACCACATGCAAAGTTGCTTATGGCATACTTCAAATCTGACCGTGTGGAACTTGTTGCATGCATCAATGAGCCAACCGTGCCGCGATTATCAGTCTTGCTACCCTCCGTTCATTTTTTATGTGTGAATTGCTTTATGACAAAGGAGTTGGGACGTGTCAATCTGAAACGTTGAATTGCTTGAAGGAAATTGTAGGCCTTTGGGATGTTGTTTGATGTTCAAGCTTTGGTTGTACTCAAGTTAAAGCACGAGCGTCACGTTGACCACATGTGCCATGGAAATTGCTTTGGCCTTTATTAAATCTATAGGCAACTCTTCACACGCTTGCACCCTTGGGCGCTTTCGTCATCGTGTCCATCAGATTTTTTTATGTTAATGGTTGTTTCTATCTTGCCATGTAGAAATGCATTCTTGTCATTGAGTTTCTACACGTAGTGGTCCATCAACGCTATAATTGTGCGCATGATGTAAGCAATTGTGTAGCAGCTCACAAAGGCATAGGTCTTAAAAACATATCGTCCCATTTCCTCTCTGCTTGCGAAGAGCCAAATGGAAGTTGGTTGAGCGCATAAGTTCCTTCATTCATAAGGCTTTGATACTCCACTTGTAGTGTTCCTTTCCATTCCATGTCATGCTCCTGTTGTATGCCTTTTCTTCATGTTCTTGGCTCAAGGGGTAGTTTTCTTGGTGAGATAAGAATCACACAATGTGTTGAGGTAGAATCTACAAGGAAGTCGATTACACTCTTGTAGATTGAATGGGTAATTGATATCATGTTTTTTTTATTAGCCTTCTCTTATTCTTGTTGGAAATGTTGGTTAAGGAGGCGAGTGAGGTGCTCGGCATACCACATACGTCCATCATAGGGTTCGCTTGTCAAATGTACATCATCTTCTATTCTCATTCTCTTTGTTACTACAACAACCTCTTCATCAAAAGTGATGTGTTTGTCCTAGCATGCGTTGTGAACCACACTCAAGACTCCGACAACTGATTTGCCTCATTTAGATCAAGAAGGGTGAGTGAAACATAGTTTGCTCCCCCCTCCTCAAGCGTCTCTACATAGGAGTCATAGATATATTCAAGTTGAACAATCTCACTTGATTGGAGAGCCTCTTAGGACGAGTGTGTTAGGTGCCCAAAAAACGTGGGTTCCCTGCTTTTGACCATGAAATGGGAATCCACATCGTGTATCTCACACCCCTTCATGTTGGGGGTTAAACCGAATTAAACACCCCTTTTAGCTTTATTAACTTACTTGCACCGACGTCTTTTTGGACATGACATCTAGCCATGCACTTGAAGGTGCTTACCATGGATATTCTAGGCATGTTATGATGCCATGCCTAGAATGATGGCATGCTTGGTAGTGATATGTGAGGCAGCACACATCCATTCGTAGTGCGAATGGCCACCACGAGTTGTGGAGCTATGCACAAAGATGCATTGACTTGAGCGTCTCTTGCATTTGGCAATTTGCTTTCTCCGCTCATGTATTTTGCCACAATGTGCATGATGAGGAGAATTGAGGTACGATGGCAAGATCCTCGAGCTTTGTTTCAAATTCCAACCTAGTATACTTACAGACACCATCAAAATGTAGATCTCGTAAGCTCTTATTGCTTTGTCTTATGGCCATTGCAACACACTCAAATAAGTGTGCTTTTGCTTTGTCCCTTGTTTAAAGTGGATAGCTCCAAAGCATCCTTGTGGGATCCTATGAAGAGTACAAAGCAACAATTCCCTCCACATAGATTGTGGCTCTTAGAAGAAGTCCATATATGTCCTTGTTCAAACGCTTGAACTTCTAAATGACGCTTCACTTTGTAGCAAATGGAAACACTTTTCATAGTTTTCTGGTGCACACACCATCTTCATATGGTTGTGTTCTGTCCTTGGTGTTGTTTTCTCTAAGAGTTACACCATAGACATGCTCATCCTTGTGCATCATGAGTCTAATCCAATCACCTAATGGATACTTCCTTCCCTTTACAATCATCCTACTGATTGGCCTTACTATTCTTGCCTTTCATTGGTTGCTTCTCTTTCCTTCTGGATTCCTCCTTCCCTTACATTTCCCCTGATGGATTTACTTTATAAGATGCTTCTTGTTGCGCTTGTCTATCCCACATCCTCTATGTCAAATCTCGCTTCATGTACCCAACCATTTTGCCCTAATGAAACACAATTGCAAGTTATGAACCTTCATTTTTTCTACATATGCTACAGATGCCGGCGTTTAGTGGTGAGTGCGCGGACAACTAACTGGAAGAGATTTCCTTGTGGGTTTGTAGTTTTGCAAGGGATGAGTAGTTGACATCAAAACATTTGGACTTTCGTAAGTTGCAGTTCTTAGGAATCTATTCTTCCTTTTTGTCAGTTGCATTCACGCTATTATGTCCAAATCATCTTGTAGACAAATAATTGTGCATGCTACGCTTCATGCTTCAATTCAAATGTCCTTCCTCGCATTTTCTCATTACCTTCTTAGTCCATTAGGGAGAAAGGCTTTGAGAACGAAGCCTATGTCAAACGGTAAGTACTAGTTCATCGTAAAGTGACTTTGACTAGTTGATATAGGACTTCATGTTGCTGAATTCGTTGACGATGATGTGCGACATTTTTGTTAAGAGGTGGGATTTGAAGGTTAAGTCACTTAAAATATAGGTTCTTAGTAGGTACGACGAGGCTACAAACGCTGGCCTAACAATCTCCTCATACAGTTGTATGGCCTATTAGAGTAATGAGTCTGATTGTCATCCAACACCATGAAAGCAACTTCATTAAAAAACGTGAACTTTGTGACCACACATGATAGCGACAATGAAGAGGGAGGTGTGTAGTATCCGTTGTTAAGGTATGAGATATGGTGTTTCTTGGCAACTTGTTTGAAATTTTGTGCTTTCTACGAGACGTTCTTGCCATGAAATTTGTGTTTTTTTATCTTGTGTAGATGTATTCAGGCTCTTGTTTTAGGCACTTAGTCCTTGAGGCCTTGATATGATTTGTCTTATGCCGCTTGATTTACAAATTGCATAAATTTTTTGATCGTAGGCTTCGACCCATGTTATGGTAGTGTTTCTCATGCATGCACTGGTGTTGTTACTTATGCGTGGTGCAGGTGCTAGTAGTCTTTCAAGGGTGGCACCATGGATGTTGGTTGTGGCTCTTGAGCCAAAAACGGTTGTGCCATACGTCCTCCTTGTTTTCTTGTTTGTTGTACTTGTGAAGACATGGTTGGTTGCACTTTAGAGGAAGGGCTTGCTTGAGGGAGATGTACAAAGGATGCTTGTTCATCTTGTTCCCATTGCATTTGCTATTATTATTGCCATTGGTTCTAAAGCTATCTCTGTTCAAGTTCTTGTTCATGAGCACATGCAAGCTGTTGTTAACATTTCGCGATTTGGGATAGATGGATCACATGAAACTATTGAAGTTTGTGCGTGTGTGATGCTGAAGCAGCATGGGTGACTTGCTCCCTACACTAATCAGTTTATTGTATTTTGGTAAAGGTATGACATATAATTTAGCTAACAACTTGTATGAATGTTTCTTCTTTTGAAAAGCCAAAAACTTACATTCTTTCCTAAACAAAACATGCATGAATTAGTGCTCTAATTTGCCCAATCATGAAATTGATTTTTTATGAGTTCAAAATGAGGCCTAAAACAAAATGGGGGAGTGATTAGAAATCCATAGACTTCTACATACCTATCACCATATGTAAGTTTCACACATTAAGCATGTCGTATCCAATCTTGAATCTCATGGCTCCTTTATTAACTCCACATCAAGAAAACATGCAAAAAATACAACATATGCAAATGAACATGCTATGTCAACACTTACTGCTATCAACTAAGAATATGCTGATGTTGTTGGAGATGAAAGATAATTAACAAAACCTTTTATGGAGAGTTTTGTGAATATTTTCACAAATGTTTGCAAGTTTTTTGAGTGCAAGATGAGAAACACCTAATGTGTTGCTATAAGGGCCCAATCATAAATAGACCTTTCTTCCTCAAGTTTTTATACGGGGTAGGGATTGTAAATGGTTTGCTTAGAGAAAATGGATAGGATTTTGAGAAGTTTTTGGAAAAGTCATTTTTGCTCAACTCGTATCAAGCAGTTATGATTTGTTTCATTTTATACTCGTAAACCCCCATTCACAAACAAACATTTCTATGCTTTTCTCGGGCTCCGCTTGCACATGCATGGAAAACAAGCCAATCTCACAATTGCGATTCTTCAAAGGTGGGAAGAGAGCAAAGCGATGCACGAGAGACATGACCCCCACTTTGTACATCGGTGATATTAGGTGTTGATGAGATGTGGCCATTAAAACAGGTATGGTGTTGTTCTTTTTGATTTTCTAGATTTAGCATCATTTATAATCAAGTTAGAGATATCTCATGCTTACGTTGATGCTTGTGGTTATATGCTAGCAATAAATCTAAAAACATAATTGAAGGTTTATAAACAAATACTTGTGAAATTGATCATCCTTTCATACATTACTCACATGTCGAGTTCACTCTAACCAACTCATCATGTAATGGTTGGTCAAAGGCCGAAAGGAACACATTCAAAACATGTTGTTTTGAGCCTTAGAAATAACCTATAAGATGCCAATCAAGCAGATTTTTTCCATACTAATTTTATGAATATAGGTTCAAAAGAAATAAACAGATCATAAAATGAACATGTTGCTTGTCAATCAATTTGAGAAGAAGTGCAAAAACTTTCCTTTCTACCTTTTACGTCCATCCATCTTTAGATATGTTTCCATTGATAGTACATGGATAATGTAAACTGCACTTGATTAGAAGTTTTGCCTAATGTTAAGAAGAAATATTGAAATTAAGTGTGGATACAAGCAAGAAGAAATATTGCATTGAAACGTAGATTACACAGCTTTTCGTTAGAATAATGGAATACATTGCAATTGTATGTTCAAGTTTTTTTCATTTTTATCTTCCAAAATCTTATCAACATAAATAAATAAACATGCTTATATTTAATAAGGATGTACTGATGAATCTGTTGAATCATAAAATTTTCAACATAAATTCTTTGAAAGTACAGTTGTATTGATTTCCATATCCATCTTTCCAGTTGTACCCATTCAATAACTAAACTTAACTATTCTTGGACGCATTGTTTTCATGAAATCATTCTTTCCATCAATCTTTGACTTAAATGATAACTTCAATAAGTTATGTGTTATCAACTCACAATTCGATATCTTTACCCTCAATAGTAAATGTTTTGAGATTCTACAATGGTTAATGTGTAACAAAGCATTGATGTAAGTTTATTGTATGCTTTCTAAGCTATCCATTTTCATTTTTGTCATCATATATTCATACAAAACAAAAGATTTTTAAAATTCAATTGGAAGAGTTACTTGCTTTTCTTTGAACATTTACATGTATCATTTATGTCCAATTTATAAGAAATGATTCTGTTTTCTCACATTATTTCATTTCTTATTACTACGTGAGGTGTTAAATGGTTTTTTGATATCTTCCCATTCATTTGAGTCTTTTAATTTCTCTTCACAATTTGTTTAAAGGATTTTTGTTTAGATTTTCACGCAAGACGCATGAAACTCACGATTGAGTCCATCTTGAAACTTGACATTTACCAATTTCAAGAGGGTTGCGTTTGCCTCAAGAACAGTATGACAAACATTCATTTTGGTTGTTTTATTCCTGGAGGTAAAAAGAGCAGTGTTTTGTGAACAAAGAGTCATATCTTTCGAATTGAGTGATGATTGAATTAATCAATAGATCTGACATGGCACGGACAGATTGATGATTCAATGTTTAAACAGAAAGTTACAAACTTTTATCTCAAAGACCCTTGGTGAAGCTTCAACATGAATTTGTTAGTGTGTGTATCAATGTTTATTCTCGATTCTAGAAACCACGTTTTGTGCATTGAATGAGGCAAGAATGTATTGGAAAGAAGAAACCAATTGTAGAGCCAAACGTAAAGTATCACGTCCATGTAAGGGAATTCATGACCAAAAACAAGCATGTTTTGACAACAGAGGTAATGTACAAAAATGAACGCAAAAGACTTTATGGGTCATTTGAAGATGACACAAAACATCTCTTGGACATAAAGCACGCACAGTCTTTAAAGTAATTTTAAACAAAGCCTCATACTTCTTTTGAGAAGAATTTTCTTTATGTATTACAAAAGAAGCATTTGAAAATTTCACATGATGTGTTGATCCTAGAATGTATCACATGTAAAATCTAAGAATATTGTTCTGATGCCTCATAAAGATACAATGTGAGGCTTGTGTTTTGAAAAAACTTTAAGTGATGATAGAGGAATAACGTTTATGATGATGTTTGTGATAATTGCATCTTATCTTAACTTATAAAGCTTTTTAAGTGCTATTTATTCCATTAATTAAACCTTGACAACATTCCATTTCTAAGACATTCGTCGAAAGAAAACGTTTTAAATAGAGCATAAACTTTGTTAAAGTATTGGATGGTAAAATTGGATACCCACCGTGTCCATAATTTAAGCTAACATGCTCACGGCTGCTCATGATTGAACCAAATACCTAAACCCCTTTCAAATTTGAAATGTGTATGCGGTGTTTGTTGCTTTAAAGGTAAAACATCCGAGTCTGTTCATTTGACACGACATACCCATGACAGATATTGCTAAATTGTACATGTTTCACAAACAGGACCTAGTCTACATCTGGCGACATGTATGATAGACTGTTTTTCTTACTTGTCTTAAAACTTCAAAAGTCCTTTCGGTCAGTTAGAGTCCAATCCACNAGTTGACAACGTTGACCATCGCCATTGGTTGGATCAGCGATGAGTTTTGACCGCTTGAACGCGTAGTACATCAATCATCGCCATGCACATGACGCTTTGCGGCATACCTTTGCTCTCCGCGTGAAAGGACTCGTGTCAAACGTAAAAACCCATCGTTGTGAGTACTGAGTTTGTGATTTTCATGTAACTGGCGCGATAGGGCCAGACATGTCGGCGTGTGACATGGAACTGATGTACGTGGACGGCCTCAATACCTTCAATGCGCGATTCAAGAGACATCAAACACAGTCGACACAGTTTGTGGGGTGTGGAAATTCTTTGTTTACCCAGACCAACATGCAACGTGGGCGAAACTGCTTGGCGGCAGGTAAAGGTTCTGTGATGCACCATGTATGACCATACACCATTGAATCCTGATAACAATTGTTCAATTATGGGTGTGCGTGCCCCAAGTAGTCGCCTGCTTCATGCTGAGAGTGATCGGCATCCGTTGGTGTAGATAAATCTCATGACAAAGTCACACATGTGACCCCATGGTGATATTTTTATAAAAGGTCATGTTTTAGTTATTACATAAAAAATTCATAACAAGTTTGCCGATGGCCACTCAGTTTTCTTTCACTCAAAAGATGCAAACAAATGATAGTGAGAAGTTCGGGTACATATTCCACTTGTGTCAACATTTACTATGTGGTTCCCATTAGTGTTGTCAAAACATGATCAAGACAAAGTGCAACAAAATAATGCAATGAACATGGTTGTAAAAACAAGTACAATCTATGGTTTGTGTGACCTTACATCTGGGTAACTATGGTACCGAAAACGATATGTACGGCCTCGAAGTCCCACCAACTTACTTGTTTGGAAGGAAGGGTGGCAGTGAAAACATTCAAGCCATGAATTCACAAGCAGGGCAGAGCTAGCCTACATGACATGCTGGCATATGAATTCCTCAGGCACGTGCAAATCATGTCTCGTCCATAACTTCACCCAAAGCATCATTCAAGACATCACCAATACGATCAATGACTTCTTCATTTTTGTCTGCTTCCACCATGTTCTCTGCCATCACTTGGCCTTTGTTGCATGGGCACATGTACATCTTAATGATGTGTCTGGGCTTGTTGCTTTCCCATATCCTTGAAATGAATCAAGTTGCACTGATCTTAACCACCAATCAAGTAGAAAAAGGTCTACCATGTTTTGAGGGCCATTATGAAGATGGCCACATCAATGCTAAACTTTGACTACACAATTAGTGAGGGAAGCAATCATTGTAAAAGGTCTACCATAGTTTGAGGGACATTATAAGGATGGCCACATGATATCTAGCCCGCCCTCTTGACCTTGTGTTACTTATGTTGCCCTTGACTAGGGGCTGAGCATCATGTAGGGTCCCTTTAGGTGGCACACACCTATTGGGCGGAGCATGGATACAGGACATAGACACGTGTTAGACAACAAGTTCATAAACTGAGGCATGTAAGACATGGAATAATGGGGGAAGGAAACATACCACTTTAACCCCCTTATCTTTCTCGTTGTTGTAGTAATCTTCAAGGACATCATCCCCGATGCCATGTGGCATGCGTTGTATGGCAATTTGACGGTGGGTGTTGTCAAGGTTCTGTCATGAGCGCCTTATGTTCTCTTCCTCCATGTTTTGACGGTATGGTTGTGGAGCCACTGGATCATAGTCTTCATCAACTATGAAGCGTTTTGGGTCGTAGAACTCCTCTTGCACATTATCGTATGTTGGATATGGCTCGGGTTTGTGTTCACAATCGTGATGGTTTGAGACATTGATTGTCTCCTGTAGCGTATCAGCACTAGCAACCTTAGTCAGTCCTGCTGCTTTTGCTGCTACAATAGTCGCTACAACTTGTGCCGTGTTTACCTCTTCTTAAGTTCCAATTGTTGTCTAGTGTTCGGCATATGCCTACACGAGCACCACATCTTTTGCCTTTCCAGCCGCTTCTACACGCTACATAAGATGTTGTCACTATTGGTGCTATGGCTAGAAGGTTGTTGTACTTAGACACAGTGTGGCCATGTAGGCCACAACGTGGGAAGATGTTGTTTGCCTCTTGCGCTCCTCGCGGTCCAATCGCTTGGTCCATGGCTTACTATGCCCACGATGTGGCCCTATTTCACCCCCCTTAGTGGGGTCAGCGTGGTTGGGTCCAAACTCAGCATCAGGTTTATGTACGCGAGATGAAACACCATCTTTGTGAGGCCAACGTGACATAGTGGCTCCGGCGGCTGGCTAGCACTCAAGAGCATTGCGCAAGCGTGCACACAAAGTTGTCGCCATTCCTTCCTTTCCCCACAAGTACTGCATGTCAACACGCAATGTCAACACGCTGAATGTTGTTTGATGCCCCACGCACAATGTCAACACATTGAATGCGGTGGAACATCCCATGGACTGTCGCCAAGGGTAGCCCATCTTTGATGATGCGTACCTGTTCTGCTTGACGGTCGCGTTCAATAACCAGGCCTTTGGATTAGGGGCCAAGTCTCCCTTGCACGCTCGTGCCTCCTCCTTATAATTTTTGATGAGGAAATGCATCCACATAAAAGAGACACAAAGTAGTTATACGCATACAACTATTGGGCTTTCATGATCCTAGGGTTTCATGAATTGAAACCTTGAATTGAATTGAATTGCTCAATTGAATTCAATTGAATTGCTCAAATGCATTAGAAGTAGTATGTCAATCGCGACGAATGATGTTATAGACACGTTTCCATTACTTTTAAGGGATACTGCCCACACCGCCACTTTGAAACACGTAGACAACGTAGCTTGAACATTGCCTCCTCATGATCTCCTCACGAAGAACAAGTGTTGGTCCAAGCATGCGCCTGACGCTACCATCAAAACATTACGCACTTCTGATAATGTTGGCGGACATTCTATTGATGGTGCCACGCATGGTAAGTGTGCGTGGCACTTGGTAGCTTATTTCCCACTACGTTGATCAACTCTTATCTTGGTAGATGATGACGGTTGTGCTTTGTTGTGCTGCGTTAGGGAAGGCGATGGCCAGGTGGAAGCAGTACCATGTCAAGTGGTTCTCATTTTTCGTGGGCATTAAAGCCCACGCCATGGGAACCGCATGGTCATGGGTGTCAAAGTACTGCATCACAAGGAGCTTTTGCTTGTGGTTTTTCTGAAGGAACGTCCTGTCCATCGTTATGATGGGATGGGAGTTTTGAAAACCAAGGACCGTAGCGCCAGGAGCCACAAACTCTCAATGGAAAACGTCACCAATAGTGGCCTCAACGAGTGCGTGCATGTTGAAAATTCTGTTTTGTTTGCAAAAAGGCACAATCCATAGCAATGAGAGAGATACGCGCACCATATGAACAAAGGAAAAAAACCAATAGCCACACAACATGTACCTCTTGCTTGTAAGCATAGAAAAGGGACCACGACATGGTCTACGAGCCTAGAAGTTTTTCTTTAGATGCCATCTTTGTGCGGTACAGAGTACCGCAGTTGACACCCTTGCTGGTCACTTTTGTCATGAATATCTCGAGGCTTGTAGCAATTGTGCATGGGTTCTTCTGCAACATGGCAACGATATGGCAAGACACCCACTTCACATTCTTCGTAGGATCTCCACAACTTGTACGAGCTTCAGGGACATAGTGGTACCCATCCTTCCACTCCAAAAGTTTGACCAACTATCTTTGAATGAAAACATGGGCATGCAAAATCCACAAGCAATCCTTCTGTGTAAATTGCGAACAACGGGTCGTGAAACTGGTGGGCTTGCTGCGTAACCATCGCAAAGTTATCCGGTTTTTGACAAGGTAGTTGTCCACGACCCGACAAAGCTCGCCCATGTCCTTAAGCTCCATGCTTTCACGAAAGGTGCCAACGAGCTGCATATGTCTTGGTGCTTATTTTCACAACTCAACGCATAAGGAGACTGCAAAGAAAAACCTGAGCAAAAATCTAATGTGGTGAAATATGTGTCAAAGGACGTAAACACGTAAACTAAGCATGAATGGACTCAGGATGAGCTAGTTATCATAGGTTGTTTTATTTTGTAGTGGTTTCCCCCCTAAAAGGCTTAGCCAAAGCTTTGGCAGAGGATGCTTCTCTAGAAAAGAGAGGATTATGACGACTTCATTGTCCAATTGTGCAAAAAAAATTAGGCATCATGCAGAAAAGGGGGAGGAGAAACTTGGCTCATCAAGAATAGGGCGTGCTATGGAAGGCGGTGGGGATCTGAGGGTGTGGTCATGACACTACTTAGGACCTCTCCTACGAGACAAGGATCAGCGCTATTATGTAGCCATAGTGTGTCATTGTGGGTACTGAATGTGAATGATGAGAACTTAAAACAAGAGATACCCACACTTCGGCTCATTTGGGTTTACGACATCATGAGCCACACTTGACACCGTGCTGAGGTAGTTCACGGTGTATGAGCAACTATGACAAAGCCTTTTCAAGTGATGGTAAATCTTTCATGTTGGCTAAAAGAGATCAGGGTTTTTTTGGCGGGGGGACCAAAGGAAGCCACATTGTGCGTGGCATATACTGCACCTGAACGGAAGCATGCTTGGTTCTTAGCGTCACAGACCATTGCGTCCATAGTACGTCATGCAAACGCCAACGCCGACATTTGCATGCTTGCTGAACGCGCCGAGGTCCGTTGTATGTCATGCAAGCGACCCCTGACATGACAAGGCGACCAATTTGTCAACTTTCAAGTATAAACGCATGAAAAAACACCACCCCTTGACAAGGAGACTTCGCAAACCCATACCAGTACGTTTGCCTATACAATATGTTTTAAAAGCAACGGCGGCCATCCAACAATCGTGTATGCGATGATCATTATAAAGATGACATCATGTTCGGTGGATAGGGCAAACATATGAACCACGTTTGCAAGCTTTTCTAAAACATAGTAAAGACATACCCATAGGGAAGAAAAGGAACGACATACCAGTATGCTATTGCTTTCTTCAAAAGTTCGGGTATGCCGTAATCAGCCACATTACTCATGGGCATGTCATTATTTTGTTTAAGTACACCGAATATGACGTGTCTAATCTTTGACCCATGGGTATGGTTGCCTGATAGTGCGCGCGGTTTGGTTATACGAGCTATGTTTTCCAGAAATATTTTGTGATTTGATTTCCTTGATTAATACGGAAAAATATTGTAAAGCAGGGAATTGTGTCAAATTCAATCAAGAAAATCTATCTCTTAAGAGTATTTAACATGAATTACATTAAAGAGGTTTGTCTTGAATTCATTTGATGATGAAAACAATTGGTTATAGCACAAATGATAAGGATAAAAACTTCAAATTTGAAAACATAAAAATTTCTTATCTCCAATCAACGCAAAGTTTTAACAAAAATGAATGTGTAAGGATCATGATGGAATGTGTTTTAATTATTTCACAAGTAGTTGTTTTGTCACTTTTCATTCGCATGTTTTCATTTCACGATGAAACATTATGTAACTTATAAACTTTTTTTAACAAATAACTGACAGAAACATGAAAAATGCATTAGTGAACTTTACTTTTCATGTGGTGTAATGTTTTGTTTAATAATTATGACAACTGAAAACTGGTAGTGAGTTTATGACCCATTAAAGATACAGTCAAATCCTAAGAAATGAATGAAATAGGACTTTTATGACAGAAAATGGTCCATGAATGAATAAACATCCTTTTTTATCACTTTAAATGAATGGTTAGACTATTGATTATTTGTCACGTTTTAATCCATCTTAAGTTCTCCATGAACTCATATAGTAATGAGATGTATGCAATTCTGATAAGATACTTCAATTAAATAATTTGAAAATGAACAGATGTTTTCATTAAACCCGGATTATTAGTTTTGTATTTTTTATATATGTAGGAAAGTGTTTTATTCTACTCCATGACCAATTATTCAGTTTTTGAATTTTTTTTTGGAAATGTTAGCTCATCTTTCAATGAAAGGAGCAATGTTGTATTTGTGTAAACAATGAACCGTGCTAAAGAAGTTCGAATAAAACTTTTTATTGTTGATTTGTACTGAAAAGGTACGAAAATCCATGTATATTCCAATTTATGTTGTGCAAAATGACGTTTTCAATGTCTCAAAAGTTTTCAAAATAATTGAAGCTTGCGTTTTCATAAGGTTTATTTCTAAAATATATGAAGATAGATTATCTACATATGAATATATACTTTCAATTTCTCTCATTATTATAACATAAATAATTTCTTATATGATAGAAGGAAGATCACATCAAATGAAATATTAATGTTGAAGTATTGAAAATATGTTTCTTTATAATCTGAAGGTTACCTTATCAATAAATTTAATTCAATGTAAGCAATAAATGTTCTCTTTTATAGTTTGTCTCATATGTTTCGATTTGTTTTCAATTTCTATGTTTATATCATTGAGGAATAACACTTTAATGAGATTTTCTTGAATTGTGAAGTTTTGAATATTTTTTTTAAGTTCACTTTCTCTCATTTTCTACCAAATATATTAATTCAATTTTCCTTTATGAATTGATAATATAAAAAATGTAATTTGAATATATTCTTGCATCATCATGATACATTGATAACGTTTTTCATAAATTTCAAATATTTTAAATGTCGTTTTGGTGAATGGAATTGAATTAATACGACTTTGAAGGTTTCCATAAAAGATAAAATAGTTTCTTAAATATTTATATCATTGAAGTATTCATTTATGTCAAGGCCATTTGTTATTCATTTTTATAAAACATGGAGAATTGTTTACCCTGAAAGTAATATTCTGTATACCTCAATGGATTATTTGAATTTTGAAAGCATTATTCTTATGATTAAAAAAGAATAAGATTTTTGCTGAATTAAACATCAAGACCTTTCATGTTAATTCAATAAGACATTTTTTTCTTTCTTAAATTAATCATCACATGTTTTCTTTCCCTTTCTGTTCTTTAATCTGTTTTTTTTAATACATTTGTGTGTATAGATAATTCCTCTTCTGTATTTCTTTTTTTTGTGCCTGATTTGGACTCTATGATTTGCGCCTTGCTGTGAATGCTGGTTGCCTTTGACGGATACATTTTGGCCTTTTTTAAGCAAAGGAACTAGTTCTAGTGATCGTGATTATGTTTTCTTTGGTTCTAGACCCCATAAAAAACAATGGACACGGTCCTTCTCTAAGTGTGACATTGCGAAGTATTTATAGCCGAATTAATTGACCCAAGTTATTTTCCCTATCCAAGGCATGACCAAAATTGGATGCGGTTGGATGGATACTCATTTCAAATTCCTCACCAACATTTCAGGTTCACTATCTTTTTCTCTTCTTGGTACTTCATAGTCCGAATGGTCTGAATGTCAAGTTTCCCGAACATTATCTTTATCCTTTGCTGGAATCACCCAAGACGATCACTACATTCTCTCAGAGTTTGTCTCGATATGTCAATATCGAAGGAAAAAACGGTATAAGTTGTTGAGGTGTTAATCCGGCGGCGGCCTTCCATTCATGTCTTGATGTCTCCCGATTTCATTCTTTGCCTAGCCGTCTCGATTCCGTCATGGTATTAGATGGTCACACCCCCCACCCAAATGCTTGTCCCGGGGAGGAAGGCACACAGTCAACACTCATGTCGCCGATGCATCAGTGAAGTCCTCGATGGGGGTAGCTAACGGTGGAAAAGATTGTACGGGGGGTGTTAGTTTTTGGGGCTTCGATGGGGGTTGTTATAATTGCTAATGCGGACGCGAAGTTGACGTTCGAATCTAAGGACTAGGTCCCCCCATTTCAGTCTTTGTGACTGAAAGTGCTGCCGAACGCCACAACGAACGACTCTACACTAAAATGTCGTAAACAGTCCTCATACAAGACGAAGTTCCTTTCAGGTATTGACAAAACATAGGGAAGCTCATGTAGACCACCTAGACCACGGGAGATGATAGCAATAGAGCAATCATTGCCATAACTGATAAAACAAGACAACAATTTGAGATATTCAAATTTTCAAAAGCAAAGATGTTACTCAAATTTCAAATATAAACAATCATAACAAGATATTTAAGTACTATTTGATGTGATGTGAAAGATGAAAAATGTGTAAACATGCAAACACAATCTTTCAAAGCATGAGAAACCGGAACAAATCAAATGAAAATCACCAGTATATACCAAAAATCTTACATAGTTTATTTATTTACTTACTTTTGTATTCATAGTAAAGTTAATAAGGAAAAAAAACAAAATGTTAAAATGCATTCTAGTGAAAATGAAGCTTTTTATCCTTTCTAGCATTTCCTAATACCTTCATATGTATGAAAATTTAAATTTACGCCTCAATTAGTAGTACAAATTACTAAATCATCCACATGTAATCTTGTCTTCACAATTTCTTCAAGGTCAAAAAGAATGAATTCATTTTCAAACATTCGAATATGTATATGATAATAAAGAATTTAACGCGTATTTATGTTATGAAATTGTTAAACATACATACCTTTCTGTCAATACATATCCTTTTTCTTTATAATTGTATTTATTTATATCCAAAAACATAATAATATGTATACATTGATCTGTAAATTAATCTATATATGTATAAAACTTTATTCACCAATTTCTATATATCTATATATGAATTTATCTTCATCTATATCTACATCCACATCTATGTAAATGTTGAAAAAAATATTAAAACATATATCAATATATCTATCTATACTTATATCTAAAATTATGTATGTTTTGAAATATAGATGTATATCTATATCTATATCTACATTTATACCTTTATCTATTATTTTATCTATATCTATATCTATATCTATATCTATATCTATATCTGTATCTACATCTATATCTATATCTATATCTCTATCTATATCTATATCTATATCTATATTTATATCCATATCTATATCTCTATCTATATCTATATCTATATCTATATCTAT
>SZWC01023329.1:20234-33320 GCA_023375785.1 Penium margaritaceum | reverse complement strand
TCGAGGGGCTCTGGCCATCAAGAACGAGTGGGTAGAGATCAGGTTCAAGAACCCTCACCCGTGCCACCGGAGAATGGGCAGCGCTCTCTAACTGACCCTGGGATAGCACGCTATGGTACGAGGCATGGGCAAGCTCGATGAGGCCTACCTAGAGTCTGTGCCATCTGCCACACTTGCCGCCGCAGGTTAGTGTCAGCTAGATGCTGATCCAAACCTGGCGGACAGCGGTACGGCAGCAGTGGCTCGCGAGGGAAACTCGCTTTCGCGACGGCCTAATCCTTTGCGAAACCCTCGCGAGGAGCTGGGAGCCGGTGATATTCCCATTGTGACGAAGCGTCCACCAAAACATTTCCGCAAAACAGCTGTGGCATGAGGCCATCGTTCTTGGTCGATCCGGTGATAGTCGTGCGATTAGACCCTGCCGTTGTGGTACATCGCAGCCGCCGCTTTTGGAATCTGCGTGTGCGAAGTGGCCTGCCGCTGACTTCTCCCGTGTTTCAAGTAATTGTAGGTCTGGATGGTCATCTTCTACATTCCTCAACGTTCTTTGAAACTTTTAAGTTAAAAACTCCAAATGCATACCTTAAAACATGAGCTAGAGCCTTTCCTAGACCTCGTTGAGTCGTGTTCTCAAAATCATAACTCAACAAGGTGGAGACGGCTCAAGGAGATTCATCACTCATAGCAACCAAGTCCTTCAATGCATTCCGTCATTCACCAGCTCCAAAATACACCATGGATCTCAACACCTCAGCCTCCTCATCGCAAATGCCCTCTTAGCAGGTCCCTTACAACCTTCCTCCTTTGACAATCCACGCATGAGGTCACACGCACCCGCCTCCTCCGCCACCCAATCTATAGCACCCTTGGGCCGAAGCTCCTTTCTTCAGCCCATGCATGTTGCACGCCATGGACAGGTCAAGGATCATGGAGCCTGCCGCTAACCTATGACATAGACAATGTAAATGGCCTCTAATGCGAGTAGCACTAGCTTCAACGTGACGACCTGATGGGGCTCCGCGCCCTATAACCCCCAAAATATTTTGTATCGTGTTTCCCCATTTGCATACATTTTACGCCCTGCATTTCTTTAACAATCTGCCTTGAGGCTCCTATGTGGCGTATGCAACATCAGTACATACTCCCCACTCCTCTCCAAGTTATACCACTATTGCAAAGTCTATGAGAATCATACTTCCTGCTCCCAGTCCATGCGCATCATCACCCATGTGAAGCATTGTTGCAAACCTCTCCCAAGTTTGTTCAAAGGAGATGGCATCTCTGCTCCGTCTGCCATCACCATGCAGCCAAACCTTGGTGCTCCAACAACCATGAATACAACAGCAGTGTAAACATGTGAAGGGGAGGCAACCAAAGCAAAAGGGAAGATTTCTAAGCTCCCGAGAGACTTATGGCAACCAAAGCATGATACATCGATACTAACACTTGCTTAAGAGCATGTCAAACATTTTTCCTTGCTCTTACTGTGGATGGGTAAACTCCAAAGTGCCATCGTCCCTCTAAGATCCCGTCTCCTAAGAGTTCCTGACACAATCAACCCAAATCAGGCTTGCAACTGGATAGACAACCTTATGCGCGTGTGGAATATCACCTTCTAAGTCACAAGGCTCACTAGTAAACCATGGTATTGCATGACTTCCCACTTTGAGCTAGAGGTAAAGCGCTATGGCCAGTTATGTGGGCTTCATCCCAACGTCATCAAGTAGCTAGAGGGTGAACGCATTCTGTGGTATGACCTGGCCAAAAAACGTCTTCTTGATGATAAGGCCACACAAAGAATGTGATGTTAATGCCGAGGATGAAGAGAAAGGTGAAAGCAATGGAAAGATTAATAGAAATGGTAAGAGCATAGGATAGGAAGTTACGAACAGTGTAGTGGAAGTTGTGAAAAACTATGTCTGACGTGGAATCATCAACACAAACCTTGAAAGGAAAGCCACGATTCCTAAGAACGTGGGTTCCATCATGTTTAGCATTACAGAAGCATGTTTCTCGCATGCTACGTTCAACCAATTACTAGTGATTGTACAAGAGGAAACTATATAACAAGGATAAATGCAATGTTTTTTTTTAGCCTATATGCAAACATTGTGGACTATTCTATGGATACAAAAAGGTACATTACACTACATTAGTAAACGATTCTCTCTATAATCAGAGTGAAGAAACAAATGGACCAAAAGGTGCTACCAAAAAACAATGGTGCTACCAACAATAAAAAGAATGATGAAGGATACATAGAACAAGATCTAATTATCACCGAAGGGGAAGAAGTGGGCACATGAGTGGGATGACAAGAGAGCAGCAAAGGAGGCACCTTTAAGGAGGCAAAACCATGTTACAAATGCATTGAAGGAATCTGCCTTATGGAGAGCATGGATGATGTTCTTTAGGGAAAATTAGGGGGTACCAAAACGTGTGTACAAGTAATCTTGTGATGCTAACTGTTTTGGAGATATTCTCATCAACATCCCTAAAACGAGCCTCCTCATTCCAATCATCCCCAACCCAAGTCTCAGAATCCCACCAACTTGTGAGTGTATTCGCATCACGTACATCTTGAATTCTTGTATTTCCAGTTCTTCTTCCTTGTTGTTGCATTACCTTTTCAATGTCCACTTTCATAGGTTTAGTCTCCCGTGCAATGTTTTCTAGTAAACATAATAGATGTAATGCATTTTCAAGTTTTGACATTATGAAATAGCTCATGATCAAACGTCCATGAAATTGCACTTCTTGTGAGGAAACTAGCGTGAAAACTGAACCAACCTTTGAAAAAGGCAAAGGACGGCTTGATCATGCACCGAGCCTAGGCATGGCGGAAGTTAAAGATATCTTCCATACCTTAGAGACATAGTCAAATTGTTCTAAAAATCTTGGAAGTGATATCACTCAGCAAATAATGGCATGATGAGACTTAAGAACATACATAATCTCACATTCTAATGTAAACTTCCAACTTGGAGTTTTGTGCCCTCTGTACAACGCATCCTTAAACATCACATTATCATGTGACAAATCCTCCCAATGGAAAGACAAATACATGAGTATTGGTAACACATCACAACATGCTAGTACGTTTGAAGAAGTTGTGTGGTTTCATTCGATGTGGGCCAATCTCTCACGTTTGCACAAGGTGATAAGCACATAATAATTGTCAATGGCGCCAATGTAGTTGCCAAAGCAAGGTAGGTAGTCCCTTCATCCTTCCGAAATGGGTAGTGTAGTGGATTCCCGTGTTGGAATACGGATTGCTATCATGCCCTTCTAATAGATCGCATGGAAAGCTTCTCGTAGCACACGGGACGTAAATACATGCCCAAGAAAGAACCATTCCAATAGTTTACAAATGGAAATGTCAAAGGAATACACTTCATCCCCATGAGTTATTTCTCCTAAATAAAGAAGTGTGTCTCGCAGGTGTGAGTTATTATTACTCACCTTAGATTCATACACTCAAAGATTAGTGCCAAAACTTTGTATTCATACATTAAAAGAAATCAATCAACATCCATTCATCTAACTAGACTCTTCATATACATTCATTGTATAAGGTGTTAGTTATTATGGAGTACATGTGCAACGCTCTAGTTCTGGTTGGAATTCCAAGTTCTCAAACATGTTCACTTCCAAATTCACTTGTTGATTCATTGCTTCAGGAATGACGTGGTTGGCAAATCATGGAAATTTTCACCACGAGCTCTACTACAATTCAGCAACACGTGCCACGTTTCCAAACTTCAGTTTGCAATGTCGTACACTTATAATGAGTGTCTTTACTACGCTTCATGAAACCATGCCATACCATCACTGACCTCATAACCATTGGCCTCTTGCCGACAATACGAAAGATGCGATGAATGATCTGTATTACAATGGAAATAAGGATGGATAGCGTGATGAGGAGGACTCGTAGTAGGTGGTTGACAATGGTAACTTCAATGAGATGTTCCTCATCCATCGAGGAGCAATATTCAACTTAAATGAACCACAAACATTCTTGAACAATCACCTATACTTGGTTGTTAAATGGTTGTCGTCAATGTCAGTACACGTTGAGTTCAGAGTTAACAAATCACAACTTGCAAACCACACGGTGACACTTGTTCATGATTTCGGCCAAGTAGAGTGCCCAGGTTCAACACCCATAAGTTGCACGTGGATCTTTATAGAAATCATCCCAAGGGCAGAAAAGGGCATGAAATTGCATCCCATTTTCATGACATGGTGGAAATTCAGGAAAACAATCCATATGATATCTATGGTAGATTATCTTTAGGCCTTATTTGTCGCGATTCAAATGCTATAGTTGAGCAGATTCCTATTTACTTTCTAAGAAAAAACAAAGCTCTTTCCACTAGTGTGAGAAAAACGAAGGCAAAAACTGAAGTTCTATTCCTTAAGTCCATACAAATATGACACGAAGCTAAAGGGAAGATGACATATAGACTGCCTCCAACTAACCATACATCCTTAAAAACGTTACTAGAGATATACGTGCTAAGCAGTATTGGACCGCACAACCATCCAAGGACTCGAGATATGATGTTTCCACCGCACAAGTAGCCTTATAACTCCTACAGTCTATTTGGTTTCTACTTCCGTTTTCTTATTCAAATCGTTACGCCCAAGGGGTTTCCATCTGCAATGGTCATCATGCGTACATGTGGAAATGTTCCACACATTAGCTAGTGTCCATCTGTCGGAAAATCATGTCCTGAACACGTCCTAGGTCTTGCAAGATAGTAGAGAGGTTCCATCGGATCATCTAACTTCAGTCACAAACTACTTTTGTCAAGGGTTGGATCTGCATTTTTTCATGAATTAGAATTAAAAAAGAGAGTAAACATCACCACATAAATTGTTCATCACCACACTGCATCAAACAATCTTTCACAATAATTTCCTCAAGCCAACCTACCAATGGTCGTTTAAAGAAGCAACAAGAATGAAGAATCTTTGTAAGGAAGAATTACCATTGCCTAGATCATCACTTTCATAAAGCACAATCTACAAATGTTTAATCCATAAAAGTTTAATACTAACATCATTGATACAAGAGAGCTTACATTTCATAACCCTTGTGACTAATGCCTCCTGTAGCTACAAAGTCTTAGGTCTCTTGTAATCAAACCTATCATGAAGGTTTCATGATGAAACCTTCATTTATATGGTTTGATGGTAATCTTTGGAGGTTTTGACTATGCACATAGCCTACTGTGAAATTTCTTCGAAACACGGCGATAGATGGTCCGGTCGTCAAGCTGACTGCCGCACCACCCGTAGCAAAAGGCTAACCTTACCTAAGAAGTTGAGGTCGGTACGCAAGATCGAGCATAGACCTTGTGACCTGGAATTTTTTCGCAGAAAGTCAAGGGTTGAAGTCAACACTAACACACACACATGTATGCATGCATGCTCTACCAGGTTGCATGAGTGCACAACTATTTAATGAATAATGGAAAGACGGAAGTAATTGCACACATGATAATAATTGCACACACAGACACAACTGCATGCATAGTCAGAATCAGTGTTGGCATAAGGCACGTCCTTTATAAGGCATTTGAAATGTTCAGAGAAGGAAAAACACCTTATTCAGATGCCTTAAACACCTTTTTTGTGGCACATATGTCATGTGTCTACCCCTTGTGGCTCGCAATGATTCTGGCGGCTTGTTCTGGGCATCTCTGAGTCGGGGCAACCCACCTGCCTTGTCTCACCTCTCTGGGCAGTGCTAGGGGCACAGTCCCCTCCTGCCTTACCTTGAGGGAAACTCTGGGGGAAGTCTCCCCATCGGCCTGTTGATATGATCTAGAGTGAAAGAACAAAGCCAAAAAAAAACATGGTTGTGTTCATAATCACTTGCCGAGTATAGTTCACATGTGAGATCCGAGTGGTAAATTATCCTGATTTTTACCTACCAAAATAGTTGCGTTCATTAGGAATGTCCACCCAAAACCCCAACCATGGTGCAAGCATGCTCTAGTTTGCACCTATCTTTTACTGTGGTTTAATTTGTACATTGTGACATATCAGAAGTCACCGTAGTTACTACGATGAATTCTGAAGAAAAATAATCTGAGGTAAAAACTATTACAACATACTAGTTTTCAGCTTAGATTCGTGCACAGCTCAAAATGTTTTATTTCTTAGTACACATTTTGACAATCCTTTTCCTGAAAGAACCTAAGGGCGTGCCCTAATTACTCACAGCACGCACCTTATGTGCAGAAAGCAACTTACACCTTTCCATACAAGACGTCCGTATTGCCAACACTGGACGTAATCACATGCACAAACATAATAGCATGCACAGACACAATTGCATGTAGCTTGGGTTGGCATGGACCCTAGAATGATTTGTGCGTAAACCATAAAGAAAGGGGTTGTGTACAAATTTGCAGATTGCGACTCACAAGAGTAAGAAAATCCAATTCTTCCTCCACAACTTACCAATCTGCTTTGGAGAAGGTCTTCTTGAACTATTGCCACTCAGGCGCCTTGTTGCCGCCCCTCTCCTTATGCACCGTCAAATTACGCATCTACCCCCCGTCTGGGTTCCGAAAGACTTGTAGGAAGCTTTCAAGAGGAGACAAGGCCGCTGCAGAGATGCTCTTTGCTGGAAAGTGTAGGAGGACGGAGGAGGAGGAGGACGAAGAGGGGTGTGGGCTAAGAAGACGAAGGTGGAGGGCATTCTCTGACGATGACCTTGGATAGCATGACGATGGCGAGCATGGACCCGTCTACGCTGTTGCGTGTGAAGGTGCATGGCAGCCTGTGTGCCATTTGCACATGCGTCATGTCGTGCCATGGAAAAGACAAAGGCCAGACATTGTTATGATGGGCCCGGGAGCTGAGAGGAGGAGGGGAGGGGGGACAACCCTCGGAATCCCAAGCAAGGATGGACGTCAAACACCTAAAACAGGAGTCGTCCTATCCAATGTTGCTTGCCAAAGGTGGATGGTGAGGGAAACAATAAATGAAAACATAGAAAAACAAGTTAAGACATGGAAGCTTGTGCAGCAGCAAGACAGAAGTGCACACACACAACACACACCGCTGCCGCATCCTTGTCCCATTCCACTCCCAACTGCCAAGGGGGAAAAACATCATCACGTGAGTGGCCGTCATTTTTCTTCCCTCTCTTTTTCCAAACCCTGGCGTGTGCTTCCTAAGAAGCCAAACCTGAGCTTGCACCAATCAAGCATTAGCACGTGAACGACTGCTGCTAGCCAGCCGGCCATCTATCTTGACGATGCAAGATAGAGGAGCAACAGCAGTAGCAACAACATGTTAACATATGATGGACACCCGAACGACTTGCTAGTAGCAATAGCCGTCCATGTCTGTTAAGACCAAGACAACATCGTCATGGCAGCAATGCCTCCTAGCCGTCCAGCCAATCACGAGTGACACTCAATGCACTCATTGAAAACCATGACAGACAAGAGGAGGGGAGGAAACGACCTCAAAGGGGAAGGGGGAGTGGGTTGGGATGGGGGGGATGAATCATGCTTAAGATTCTTATGCTCGTCTTGAACACCATCATGGATTCCATCAGCAAATTTCATTTGAAAAATGCACTTCTCGATTCCTGGAAGAGCTGTGAGCAGACCATTTCCAATATCGGTGAGGATGGAGACGTTCCCTTGCTCTCTCACTTTGTAGCTCATCCACACTCGCACAAAGAAGTCGAGGAGAAGCACAAGCAAGAAATATGAGGGGGGGGGATAAACATTGTAATCAGAGGGGACAAGACTACCTTGGGGGGAAGGGTGGGCAATTGATTGACGAGGTAGGCATCTTGGCTGAGGTTGAGGTTCACATCGATACCTTTTGGTTACAATCAAGAGTGAGAGAATGTTGAACTCTGTTTAATTCTTCCACCAGACAACATGACATGACAATTTTCCATGCACAACAAACCTGAAGGCTCTTTATGTTGCATGGGAAATTGGAAATCACTACAAAACGTCAAGTGACCCAACAAGGTCGACGAGACAAGCATGAGGAACAAGCTCAGTATCGTTTTGTACGAGCCACGAGTTGGAAGAGAAAATGGTTGCGTGTGTGCCACACACACGCATATGCAGGGCCTGTGGGCCCCTATGACGACCACGCATTTAGGCGCAAGCTATCTCTAAATCTCACCTAGAAGTCGTGGAGAAGGCACCTTTGCCACATTTGGTTGGTCCGCCATGGTGTTGCTTCCCGCTGCCAATACACTTCCACTGCGTTGTCCCTCCCCACGCTGTACTTTGCGTAGCAGCCACCAAATCCCGTGCGTAGCCTCATCTTTAGGTGGAAAAATGCTATGATACGAGGCTTGGACAAGCTCGATCAACCCTACCTGGAGTCCATGCAATCTGCCTCCCTTATCGCTAGAAAGGCTTACAGAAAGTGTCATCTAGCACCAGCTAAGTTCATCACCACACCGCATAACATCTCTTTGGGTTACATAGTGACCCATTGTAATTGGTTCCTCGCGTCAATTGACCAATGAGAGATATTCTTGATTTCTATGCTGCAACCCAGAAGCCAATACATATTTCCCAAATATACTATGTCAGGATACATAACATTTTACACTTTTTTCACAAAACATACAAACATTGCACTTGGATCTGCTACATGGGTAGCACTGGGTGCACTCAATGAGTGGCACTCCTGTTGCTCTCTTGTTGTTGCACGTTCCGCCTGATAGGCATGCAATATGGGTGCCGGTTGAGCCCGCTAAAATGGTACAATATGTGGCACCAATGGCACGTTTTGGGGTTGTGCCACAAACCGTTGTGGCAACCCTCCATTTACAGGTGCTCTGTTTTTCACCTCCTAAGGGAGAGCTAGTTGCACAATAGGAGGAGTAATTCCTTGAGGCAGATATGCCTATGATGCTCGCAAGGGTTGTTCCCATTGCATCTATTGCTGTCGTTGTTGTTGTTATTCCATCATTTTTTGCTTCATCTAGTGTTGCTTCTCTTATTAACACAGAGCCAACTGTTATTAAAGCATCAGTTGTTGTAGTTGGTGTTCAACATTCCACATTGCTAATGTAGCATAGGCATTGTTGTAGTTATGGCTTATATGATGCATGAGTTGCATGAGTGAGCTGCTCTTGTTGTCAAAGGAGCTCTTGAGCTCCAACGTCCTACCTCAATTCCTCTCTCTTGTGTTTCATAGCTTTTCTTGCCGATGCTTCTTCTGCCAAGTGTTGCGCATTTACTCCTTAGCATTGTGCGTGATCTACAACATGGCATCCTTGCTCCTGACCCATGTGTACACCATGAAGAAATGACTCATTGTCGTGCTAAGGAGATCCTTGGGGTTCTCACGATGTTACTCATGAGAACCTTTGTACTTGTGCAATGTGCAAGTTGAACTACAAGGCAGATGTGTCAACCTTGTTGTTGCCACTCCCCTCTACATTAGTGGTGGAGAGCATGGCCAGCAATTGTACTCTATGCTTCTCGTACTACGCAAGTTAAGAGCACAATCCTTCTGAGATAGCCAGTTAGGCTTTTACACAACCATTCGAACAGCTGACTAGGCCTTACTATCATTCTAGGACCTTGACGTGCTGAGCTAGACATGTATAAACTATACAAAAGTGCACAAAGCTGAAGTAATGAATAGTTTCTTCTTTAAGGGAAATTAACTACGTTATGAAAATTCAAGTGCAAGTATAGAGATGCGAAGTACAAGTCTCAGATTTTATGTACAACATAGTAGACGGACTTTGTTCCTAGCCCAAGCAGGGTGCAACGACTGGCCAGGATTCCAGATTTTTGGCAAGTTTCTTCGCATGTCTTACAAGTTGACATGCTTTCAGGAAGTGAGGGCTCCTCCTAGAAGAGCTGACAAAAATTCTAGGCTCACTATTTTGATGAAGGAGAACTCCAGAAAACTTTGGATCTCAACACCAAGTCAGAAGGCTAACTTGCAAGGGTGATGATGGTAGATGTCACTTAGGTAGTCCATAATGTTGAGTTATTGTAGTGGCATCTATTGGCTTCCTTATATGCTTCTCCTCTAGCTAGTACCATAAGTGGCGGTCCCAACGATCCTAATTGTACTAATCCCAATGGTTCACTACCTACTAAATCGTAGGTAGTGGTCTTGGTCGTCCCATTGTTGATGTGATAAATCTTGTACAAGGTCATGTATGTGCGTAATGATCTTGTTGCTTCCTCTAAAATGTTGGATGGCAATCTCGTAAGGTTGTTCACTCCAAACTGCCTTGTCTGAGGCAGTTGTAAAGTTTTCCAATGCTCAACACCAACCTCGGCTAGGTGGCCATGGTCTCCACCACGACGTTACTTTGAATGCACATGTCTAGGTTGTGAAAATGACCTCTTTAGACTAGACACCACTAATAGACTGGCTTGTACAGAGGAAAACTCTCCATGGAAGTTATCTCGGAAAACCACGAAAAAAAAAAAACAATTGCTTGTTATAGAATGCTCCAAATCAGGAATGGACTCGGCCTCGTTGAAGCATAAATCCAATGCATTAATTGCTGTATTGAAACACCACCTATTGATTGTATTGGGAGAGTATAGCGCGGATTGTATTGTACACATGGTTCTAAGTATAAATTAGTGTCTTAATAAGTGTATTCGTCCCATTTTTTTTCATACACTTCTTCATACATCCCCCATGTACAACATGAACTTGGCGAGAGGGTGGGGGAGATCGACACCTTCCCCCCCAAACAAGTCTATTGTATTCTCAAAGTGTAGTGGAGAGTGTGTTGCACGTACCTACGAGAATGTTCACAAGTGGAAGGCCACACTTGTGTATCAAAAGCACCATCCTCAAGACACACTTTCAAAAACACTCCCCTAATACAATATCGACACCTCGAGGTGGGGGGATAGGGGTCGATGTTGTCCTCTCCTCCACCAAGCCTGGAAATATTGTGTCAAGACATGTAGCAAGTAGAGGATATAGAAAAAAAACACATATGTATTTCTCATAAACCTGTTTCAACTAGCATTTGAATATCCATCTACATCAATCGACGAAGTTCAAGAATTGTGCCATCTACACATGTATTCATGCGTTGGATTTCACCCCCACCATGTCGGGACATGACGAAGCCCCGAAAGACATGTCCCCCGTACCTCCCATGTATCAATTGCATTTGGCAGGTGTGGCCGGGATTGTATTGTCCATGCGGTCCAAAGTGCTCATTAGTGTCTAAATACACTTGTGTGTGAACCCAAAGTCCTTCTCATTAACTTCCAAATACACCCCCACATACAATATCGACTTGGCGCTGGGAGGCGGGATCCAACCACGGCCACCCCCCCTCCCCGACCTGGTATTGTGTTTAAGACATGTATTGGATTGTGTCTCTGTTGTGAACATAAAAAAATACACAAGTTTACTTCATTGAAATGTGATTAGGTGGTAATAAAAAATTCCATCAACGTTCATCAACGACTTTAAGAATGCTAAAATCAATTTAGCCACATGCAAATCAAGCATGCATTTTTCTGACCCCCCTCAAGCTAAATCCCCAAATACACAGCAAAAATGCACTCTTGTCTTGAGGGGGTGGGGGCATGTGTGGATGTATATCCTCCTCCCCCTCTAGAGAGGGTGGAAGTGGATTTGGGAGGTGAATTAGCAAGTNGCCAAATCATTTTTTTGATTGTCGCTCAAGTGATAGTCAACCAAACATATTTTACCAATCTCTCTCTCTCTCTCTCTCTCTCTCTCTCTCTCTCACGCACGACAATCAAAATGTTGATCGTGTGATGTTTGACCTACTGCACAAAACAATGGACTAATACATTAGATACATGAAAAAATGTCTTCAGCATGTTCGAGAAGATTGGAGTACAATAACTAACGATGAGCAACTTTCCCTATTTAACACATTTTTTTTTGTGTATAAAACAAGAAGCCTTTCATTGAAAATGTTGTGTATTAGATAATCCTAGCACGAATTGAATTAGAATATTTTCCATAAGATACTTCACATCATATAGTCCAAAAGAAAGTTTGAAGAATGTCATTGTTGCATACACATAACCATCCATGTATGTGTGCCTTAGAAGTTGTATGTGTGCCTTAGAAGTAGTTTATGGGAAAGAATCATGTTTGGTTTCACATGTTTCCTTACAAGAATCCTCACCATGTGTTTCATATTGTTTGAGCTGTATTAAACAAGGCTTACTGCAAGATGAATGAGAGGGATTATGCCATCAACGGAAGGGTGAAGACAATACAAGAATGAAAGGATGTACATTTTCTAGAAGGACTCGCAACCATGCCCCATGAGTTATGCTGGCACTCTCTCCTTGACCCAAGGTTATCTTCTTACCTTGACTAAAACCTACTCAACAGGCCAATTGCCAGTAAAAAAAAAATGGGTGGGTTCCCGCTTGTTGTGGAGAAACTGGAGTAACAAAAAAAGCTTGGGGAATTGTAGAGAGTTGAACTGATGGTGTCCGTAAAGTTGGTTGGATGGGGCACAAAAGAAAATTGGCTATCTGGTGTAAAAAGATACCAAACATAGAGGACTAAAGGGGAAGTAGAGAATGTGAGATGACGGTGGGAAAAGGTTGCTTTGAACTCATTAATTATAGCAATGCTAAGGAAAGAAGGTGGGGTGAAGATGGGTGGTGTCAAATTTGTTTTAGAGTGGGTACATGGTGTGGTCATGGCATGACTACGGGGGCTGAGAGCCTGAAGGGGGGAGAGGCTACTCTTAACCCATTAGCTACGACCACAATCCAGTGTTTTGGTGGGGGAAATGGCAGGGGAGGAGGTAAGATCTGCAAGGAAGGGCACGAGAGGTTGTGTAAATTGGGAGGGGTGGGGAGGAGTGATGGGGAGTTATGTGTAGGTAATGGTGCATGTGAGTGGTGATAGAAGGGATAGGGATCCTTCATAAATGTACTTACTTGTAAAGTATGGGAAAGCAAAAGAAAGACATGAATAAGGAGAGCAAGAATGCGTAGGAGAACAGGGTTGGGGGATGCAAGTTTAATGGGTTTGTAAGAGAAGAAATGAGGTGTGTATGTATGTGTGTGTGTGTGTGTGTGTGTGTGT
>SZWC01023328.1:13290-30684 GCA_023375785.1 Penium margaritaceum | reverse complement strand
GGGGGGGGGGTGGGGTGGGGGGACCGAGGGAGCTTCGCACTCGTGATGTGACATGTGCGAGCTGCAATCCTGTCAGAGGCTTCTGACGTCGAAGATGTCTTGCTGACCCGGAATGGCCGGTTCGGCAAGACATCTTCAAATAGTAGGCCATATACGTAAGACTGCGTCGCAGCAAGTTCTGCCCGTGGCAAAGTTGGCCGAATCTGTAAGTCGTCCACCAAAGTAGGCCGAATACGTAAGAGGTTGAGGCTGGACGACCGTAGAGGTAACATAATTCAAAAACATGGCCAGATTCGTAAAATGGTCATTTTTGGGTTACATAGTAACCTATTACAATCGATTCGTGGCCAAAAAAGGCTTCAAGAAAATTGTGATTGGTGGATCGGTCATTTGTTGACATATCCACCAATCAGGGCGCAAGAATCTGTCGGACTGTATCCCCCCCCACGTCCGCGGATGCGAGGCTGAGGTTGGCCCAGAACAAAAAAGTCATGGACATCGACCTAGATGTTCAGACAAACCCTGATAGTACGGAATGACCAGTCCGACGCCAGGACAAAAGGGTAAGGACTGTATGTCGGGTTTGGTACAACCCCTCCAATCCATTGGCGAGTGGAAAATAATATAGTTTGTTTCCCTCTACATCGCTCCTCCTTGGCCTTGCCCTGTCCTGTTTCACGGGACTGGTCGTCATGCCAAACTCTTGAGACTCGTGAACCCTAGTTCAAAAAGAGGGTCAAAATGCAATTGAAAGAAAAGAAATTCAACCACCGTCATACAAGAAGATAAATAAGTTAAATTATGCCTATAATTAGGTCATCTTGTTTTTGAAAACATAAGGAAACATTCAAAATTCATCCAAATTTGTCTAAGATCATGTTTTATTTTGTGAATTTCATAATAGGCGTGTGAAACTAGCATGTTCACAATACAAGAACAGATTAATCTCATTTAAATACATTAATCATCAGATAATATCATGTTCATAAAAAAAGAGAGGAAATGCCCTATGAGGTTCTTCTTCAATATGTTGGTGAATTGTTATACGTAATACAATACTGTCAAGCGCATTCGTTCAATTTTTGGTTGTTTTTTTAAGCTTTTACATCCACATGAGCTGGAAAGCATCTCGCATAGCTTGATGCAGTTTAGGAAGAGTTTGCAAAAACCATACACAATGTTTAAGAGCACACCTGGTCGAACAAAAAAATTAGTTTGAACGAATGCGGGTGACAGTTTGGCAGTCCATTTACAACCAGTTTTGGTTTCCATGGATGAAGCAAATTCTCATGGCAAACCTTCCATTATGTGGTCCAGATTGCGGGCAATTATTTAGCCTCTTAAGAGATGCCACTACGAATATTTTTGCTCGGTTACTATGTAATCTTATGCACGCTTTGCGTGAAACACCTGCCTCTTGTTTTTTTTTTTGGTCGAGATCGACCTCGTCTAGTGGTAACCCCGTCGGCTCTTTTCAGAGGGGACTTATGGTGCCGCCGCGTCCCATACGACTGGAGAGGTCGTACCCGGGTAGGTTCCCAAAGGGCTCTGCCTCAGGGATATGTAGGATTTGAACCCACTAACCCACCATCGAAGGAAAATTTCAAACCAACGGTCGTAACCGTGGTTTAGGAGGTTCCCGAGTTACACTCTGAGCAACTCATGGAAATTCCCATCCCCCTGAGGTAAAGGTGAACGTTGGGACCAGATGCGCCGTACCTGGGAGACAATGACGATATGTGGTGGTTGGACTCTGTGGTCCACTTTGCATATTGCCCGGGGCCTTTTGAGTTGGGACAGTAGTTCTGTCATGGCCTTGTGGGGATGGGGTTTATTGATCTGTGCCAGGTGGGAGATGCGTGTATTGAGTTGGTCTTCAAAATTGGCTAGAATGTTGTGCCTCATAATGATGTCAGGATGTTGGGGATTTGGGGTTTCTTTCCGGGAGATCTTACATCGTATGATCCAAATTTCATGAAATGTTGTAGCCTGGAGTAACTGCCAACAAGGGAATCTAGGGGATCTGTCGTCGAAGTGGAAAATTTGGTGAAGGGGGTTGCTTCCTATGAGCTATGCACTTTACAACAACCTAATGATGGTGGGTCGAAGATTTTGGGAGTTGTTGAAGGCGTGTTCAATGGTGTCAGTTTTTTTAGTGCAGAAGGGGCAAAGGGTATTAAAGGGAGGGGGTAGGAACCGCAATCTGTCGCTGACCTGTATTGACTGAATGCTAATTCTGATTGTGATGTCTTTCTATTTTTGGCCAAGGAAGGTGGCTTTGATTAGGGCATGCATAAATCTGATGGGGTCAATCGGGAGGTTTATGTGGTTCCATTTGGTCCTGTAAGTTAGTGGTTTGAGGGTATTAGCAAGGAGGGTTTTGTATGTGGTAGAGAGGGAGGGGCTTTTTCCTTTGATGCGCCACGCTGATATGGTGATGTTGTTGCTGAAGTCGATGAATTTATTGTCCTCGATATGGAAAGGTGTCCATTCTTCAGGGTAAAAGATTTGTATGGGGTCACGGGGGCAATTCTGAGCTCGAGGTTGGGTTCAACAATGTAGGGTTGAATTGTGGCCGGGTGCGTGAAGTCTGTGATCTTGTAACTGAGGGATGGCTGTAGAGATGTGTTAGGTGTAGGGCACCAAAACTCATGTTGGTTTTGAACATCCCTGTTTTCGCCGAATATTACCTGGGCCCATTGCGGGGGGATGCATTATAAGACCTTCTTTCCTATGCACTTTTCAGGAATGAAGTTGTCATATACTTTGACACTAGCAATTTGTAGGCCATATTTGACTGCGATTTCTGGAAGGAAGTGTTTCAGTTGAAGTTCTATGTCATAGCGTTCGGATTTTGCGAGGCCGAAGGGCTTGCCGCCGTCTTTGAGAATAAAATGATTGAAAGCTACGTGTTCCTGTAGCATTTCTACGACAAGGAGGGATGGTGATTCGATGTTGGGGTTGGATAGGATGAAATGTTTTATTATCGGTGACCAGCGGGAAGGCTTTTTGTGCTTGAGTTTGAGAATGTCTGAATGGGCCAAGAAGCGGTGGCTTTGCAGCTGGAAGTTTGGGGATTGGCATGCCACATATTTCCAGGGGTCTTGGGTGGGAGAGAGGAATCTGTATGCTATTTGTATGCTTTGTGCTTGAATAAGTGTCGGGGGCCATAACATACCTAGGCCTCCTTCGTGGGTGGGGGTGATAGCTAGATTTCGGTCAATGAACCGGATTTTGCTGACTTGTGCGGGGGAAGATAGGAGGTTTAGGCAGGTGTTTGTGAGTTGGTTGAGGATGTGCGGGGGTGGGAGTTGGAGGTCACAGTGAAAGAGGAACTTGGGGATGAGGTAAGCATTGATGGCTATGGTGCGTGTGCGAGTGGTGCAGTGCGTATTACGCCATGAGATTGCAGCAGTCTTGAATTTGGGAAGGAGGGAGTTGGTCCAGGGCAAGGTAGCTTGGGGGTCATAGTCATGGCGTAAGCCCAACACGCGTTGACGTTCCATAGTACGGTTGTACGTAATGTCTGTGAAAGGTTGGGTGATGGGGGTGGCGGGGAAGAGCATTGTTTTAGAAGCGTTGGCTTTTAGTCTTGTAAGGAGGGTACAATGGAGGAGGGCAAGAATACCGGAGTTGAGGGAAGAAGTGTTTGTGACGAAGATGGCCGTGTCGTCTGCGTATGCACCAAAGGAGGGACAGGAAGGCAATGTTGGAATGGGGGGAGGACTAAGCGCTTTAGGAGTTGGTTGAACGGTTCCATCGCGATGATGAAGAGGAGGGGTGGTATTGGGCAACCCTGACCGACACCGGTAAGCGTACGGATTTGAGGTGACAGGTGACCGTTGACTAGGAAGCTTTTTCGGGTGTTGTTAAGGGTGGCTTTGATCCATCTGATGAAGGGATGGGGGAACCCCATGTGCTCCATCGTGCGGTACATGTGTTGCCTGCACAGGGTATCATATGCTTTTTCGAAATCTGCCAGGAGGAAGGTGAGTTCTGAGTTTGTTGTTTTGGCCCAAGAAGGTGAGTTCTAAACCAAAAACAAAACCTTTCAACCTAAGCACCCAACTCGGGGAGATGACAATCACTGGGCTAAAAAAAAGTGCACATCCAAACCAGACACAAAGCCCCACTCACGAGCAAAGAGAAGAGGAAACATCCGTATCACCGAGCTCTCCCCCAACCCAATAACGCACCTAATACCAAAGGGGCAACAGATGGGATGAGTTGAGAGGGTCCAAGACCCCGGTTTTGGCCCAATGGACTAACCTTCCCGTACCTTCGTTACACAACGATCTTGAACCGATGCATTGATTTTGATTTGGCTGGAAACACCATATACCCCGGTTTTTTTAGAGTAAGTCTGACTCCCCGCCTCCCCTTGGAACAATAAGCCTCATTCGCCCCCACCACGGAACAATAAACTACATTCGCCCCTACATCACCATAATGAGCCTGATTCTCCACTTCTGCACTGGCGAGGGTAAAGATCTAGAAAACAGAATGGTATGCCCCCTCATTTCTCAAAAGGCAACATGTCGACATCACATGGGATGCGACGTCAGCATGTTGATGTCACCTTTTTCTTCCCAAGAATTAAAATCCCTTCATAGAGGGGTTTGTGATTATTTGTAGGTTGGTTTGTATGGAGTTTGCATGGGGGGTCCAAGATTCCCAATGCATGAAAAGGGAACCTACTAGGCATTACGCCGAGCGAAACATGGGTGGTTCACCGGAATAAGGTGTGGGAAAATAGAGGATTTGAGGACTTGGGACAAATGGATAATTTTTATTAAGCAATGAATTTACTTCGAAGACAAGTGGCGAGAGAGTCGAGCACATTCATACAATGCCAAGAATAAGAATGAGGCGTATTTTGGGTACCAACGCTCAAGCCAAGCGACGAGTGCAAAGTCCCACCATGAGTGGCTGCTTTGAGAAGCTCCACCAAGAAGTCGGGGGGGGGGGGGGGGGGGGTGGGTTTGATAATATGAACGCGCGACTTTATACAAGTCTAGAAATGTCAAGAAGTGAACCAAAAAACATCGAAACATTGATGTAGTTAGTAGCACTTCCCTCGACCTTTCTAAGAGGTGCTTGAAGTAGTCAGAACCTTCTAGAACGGAACACCGGAGGTCGGGACAAGTAGCCAAAATGCCCTTGGCCAATTGATGCAAAAATCCTGGGGTCGTCGCGCGGTGGGCCATGAATATAACAACATAAATGCTCATTTACAAAGTTTAGGGACTCGTGTATGCCAGGGACGTAGGGACACTTCCCCCCCCAGTTAGCCATGACGTCACAGCGCATTAGCAGACCTAGGCAAGTGATGACGACAGTAACCATCGATCAAATGATCAACGTCTCATAGGTTGTCGTAGGGTTCCTAGCTGCTCTGCGAGGCGTCACATCGGTGCCACTTGCCAAGATATTAAGTCATTTTCCCACGGTGTCGATGTTCAGGGATATCTTCAATCACACTCCGTATCCCCGTCCACTTGTACAAGAGGTGGAGGTGCGATGTCCCTGCTAGGGAAGTTCATGGTGGGGTCCAGGTAGTTCTTGAGCTTGTTCATGTAGAGAACGGGATGAATTACCATGCTCTATGAGAGGCAAAGTTGAGCGACGACAATGGTTTGCATTCGCTTGAACTCAAATGGTCCCAAACAACAGGGTTTGAGCTTTGCAAAGTCCCGTTCTCGGAGTTTTGATGTTCGCTGATCCCAAGAGGACGTTATCGCAAGTGCTAAACACATCATCGCTGCGATGTCAGCTGGCTGCTCGCTTCATGGGTGCTTGTGTCTTTGCAAGGGTCTGTCGTGCTTCCTCCCAAACACTTGAGAAGTCATTACGATAGCTATCAATCGTAGGAATGTTACTCTGACTTCGTAACTCTGTGTGTGGTGTGAAGTTTGCTGTAGACCTCTTCAAACAAAACATTACCCGTTGCAGTGGAAATGGTGGAGTTGCATGCGAGTTCGGCAGTGGGAATTCTGGCTACCCAATCCGTGCTGTGCAGCTTGCATAATGTGTAGAGAATTCTTTGAGTGTCTGATTTGTCCACTCTGTTTGCTCGTCTGTTTGAGGATGGAATGCCGTTGATAGCTGGATCTGACTGCAGGAACGCTTCATCAAATCACGCAAGAAATGGCTAGTGATGCGGCTGTCTTTGTCACTTATGATGATACGTGGCACGTCGTACAAGCGTACAGTATGATTTACAAACATCAGCGTTGTTCCTTCTACGATGACGGTGGTCATCGTCAGTGTGAAGTGCAACTTTTAACAAACCTGTCCACTAGAACAAGGATGGCTTCGTAACCCTTGGGAGTGGCAGGAAGTCCTGTCACAAAATCCATGTTCATGTCGACCCACGGCTCTGTCGAAACAGATAGGGGTTGGAGTAGACTGGATGGCCTTGTGCAACGAGATTCTTCTCTGTGACAAATGTTGCACAATTTTCAAAAAGTTGACACGTCGGTGTGCATCTTATCACACCAGTTGTATTTTTCCAGCTTCTTGAGTGTCTTGTCTTCGCCAAAGTGTCCATATCGAATAGTGTCATGGCATTCTTCAAATAGCATTCTGTGTAGCTCCTTGTTTGGTGAAATAACGACTTGGTGAGTGAATCACCATCGCCAGTAGGGATCGTTGAACCAGAACTTGATTTTTTCGTACTTATCAAACTCCTCGTAACCCTTCGCAAACAACCTTGCGAGGTCCATGTCTCTTTTGATGAGAAACGTGTTGATCTTGACCATCAAGTCTGGTCGCTGACTTAGAGCATTCGTCGGATGAGTTTTTCCTGGTCGGTACTCGATGTCGTAGTTGAAGTTGGACTCGAGGAACTCCATCCATTGAGTTTGTTGGCAACTAAGATTTGGCTAAGTCTTGAGATGTTTCTAGGCATAATGGTCGGTGCAGAAGACACATTGCCAGTATTCCAAGAAGCACCGTCATGTCTTCAACGCGTGCACAACTGTGAGCATTTCATTTTTGTTCATCGTGCAGTTGAGCTCCGGCATGTGTAGTTTTTTTTGTATATATATGTGACCGGTTCCTCTCCACCGCCGTTGTCTTGGAGGAGAACGACGCCGATGGCTTGCTTGGACGTGTCGGTGAACATGATGTAATCCACCGCTAGATCTACCAAATGTAAGGCCAGTGCTCAGGTTAGAGATTTTCTCAATGATTTGAGTACTTCTTGTTCGTAGTCCCTCCAATTCCACCTGGTTATTTTTTTAGTGAGATCAGAGAGAGGCGCTGAAACTCGAGCAAAGTCATTTATGAATCGACGGTAGTAGTTGTAGAAGCCCAAAAAGACTTTGACGTCCTAAACCTTTGTGGGCGTCAGCGACTACCTCTACCTTTTTTGGGTCCATGGTGATCCTTCTGTCGGTGATGATGTTGTCGAGAAAATCTATTACACAGTGACCAAAGTTGTAATTCTCAATTTTCAAAACAAAATTATTTCTTTGTGCACCTTTGATAACTTTTTTAAGATGTCCATTATGCTCATCTGGGATGGGACTATACACCAGGATATCGTCAAGGTACACAACGACAAATTCATTAATGTACAGACGGAATATGTTGTTTGTCGTCACCATAAATGTTGTGAGGAATTTGTGAGTCCAATCGACATGACCGTGAACTTGAAGTACACGTATCTAATATAGAATGCTGTCTTCTTGAAGCCCTTATGAGATATGCGGATCTGATCATAGACGTTGCGTAAAGCAACTTTGTTGGATTTTTGGGCCCCACGAAGTTGGTTTGCTTGCGGAAGTGGATAGCAGTTTTTGATAGTGATGTTGTTCAATGCTCGGTAGTTAACACACATACACATTTCTCTGGTTTTATTTTTCACAAGAAAGTCAAGTGACACTTATGGTGATGTGGAAGGCCTCATGAACCCCTGACCGAGCATCTTGTCTAGCTACTTCTTGAGTTTGGTCATCTCGTGATCGCTCATCTGATAGGTCCCCTTCACCGTCAGTCTATATCCCAGCTTGAGGTATATCTGATAGTCGATGTTTCATTGTGGGTGTAACTCTTGGAGCATTTCATTGTGAAAATCCCCTTTGAACTCCTCGACGAGTGTTACAAACTACGTTGGTTCTGCTACGAACTTTTCAGGTGTTGTGGCCGGCATTATCACCTTGGCATCTGTAATTTATTCCACTCCTCCTGTCTCTACGGGGACTATCCACGCTTTGGCTTTGCATTTGAGGTACCTCTTGGCCACTTCTAGAGAGATCAGTTAGAATTTCTTGGCTGCTACAACTTCCTCTACTACTTCCACCTTTGCTTCTTCCCATAACTGTCGTTGTGTCATGCGTCGCTCGACTAGAGGCAGATTTCATTTTCTACCAACGATGCTGATGTAGACCAATCCGCTGCTCCAGTCTGCTTTTGGATTGTGCAGGTGCAATAAATCTCGCCCAAGGATGATGTTATGTCGCTCTTTAGGAAAGTCCTCAAGATCGTCACGTCATGTAGATCTGTGGATTGCAGTCTCAGTGGTTTTTTAGTTCTATGGATCTACAATCATCTGTCGACGGTTTCTCCTTCAAACACTCACAAAGCCGTGAGAAGCTCCTCCATCTTGTAGTGCCGGTACCATTCCACAACCTTTACAATCCCTCGGTTGTACTCGTAGAAGTATCACCAATTGGTCGTCCTCATACCCCTCATCAAGCTTTGCAATCTCAGGTACTCTTGTCTACAAGGATATGAGCCGCTCTGATGGGCGATCGGTCAGCATTAAATTTTCTGACCGGACAGGAGCCTCGCTCTCTGCTTTAGTCAATTGCCATTTCCTGACTCCTTGGTTTTTCCTCTGCGACTTCCTCCCCTTCTTGGTCTACGGATGTCGATTCGACAGTCGCAGGAGATATGCCCCGGCTTCCTGTAGGTCCAACAGAGTCATTGATCGCATTATTCGACAGCATCAATATCCATCGGAGACAAGGTTTTTGTCGAATTCGACTTCCCTCTACCATGATACAAAATGTGGATTTGGGGTCTTCAGCCGCTGGATTCCTGCATCCGAGTGTTATAGTTAGTGCTGTAAATGCAGTTAGCTACTACGATAATCCGTGGAAGATCAGCCTGGATGCCAAAATGAAAATTGCTCATTGAATATCTCACTTGAGGCTGTTGTTTCATTTTGTCGTTGTTGATTCCAGCAGCGGTGAAGTATACCTCCAAATTCACTAACCACATCATGGCCATCGCTCACTTGGAGTTCGCGTGATCAAACGGCTCGAGGAGTAGTGATCAAATATAGGGTTCGCTCCATTTCTCTCAGTGAGTACTTCTTCATGTGCACGGGAAATCCAAAGCTCCGTGGTTTCCGCGTTTAGTAGTTTGAGTACATGGGTATTCATGCTCTCGAGTCCAAACAGTTTCTGGTACACTTCTTCATTGATTCGAGCTTGTCTGCCGGTGCCTCCTATCGCGCAAGGTGTCGACCCCACGGGCAGCTGTGCGGACAAAGAGTTTGCCAAGCTTGAGGGGTCCTTCACAGGTTTCCCTATCGGATTTATCAGTGTCTTGTCATTGGCCATGAAGGTTGCCACATTTCTCTATTTTGTTTGGAGAGTGTCACTGTTTGCGTGCTGCTGAACCTCCATTTCCGGAGTGTTCGCTGGTGACTGCTACTCGTTGCTGGTTGTGGTTGCTCCGTCCACCATTTTCGTTGCAAAGTCTGTCATCTTCTAAACAGTAGAGATGAAGACTTGTGAGAGGTTGTCTCTAGGTAGTTAATGCGATGGTTGCCACTTTAGCACTGTTGTGCTTTGATACCAAGTGTTACACCGAACGACACGTAGGTGGTTCACAGGGATGAGATGATTAGAGGATTTGGGACGAATGGATAATTCGTATTAAGCAGTCAGTGTACTTTGATGATAATTATTGAGTGAGTCAAGCACCTATATACAATGCCAAGAGTGAGAATGATGCATATGTTCGGATCTCGGCGTTTGAGCCAAACGATGTGTGCAAGGTCACGCTGTGAGTGGCTGCTTCAAGACGCTCCACCGAGAAGTCAGGGGGCTTCTATAATATCAAGGCGTGGCTTTATAAAGTTATGGCACCGTCGAGAAGTCAACTGGAAAGTATCGAACTATCGACATGGTTTGCACACTTCTGTCGACCTTTGTAGGAAGTGGTTTAAGCAGTCAGATTCTTCTGGAACGGAACATCCGAAGGTCGGGACAGGTGGAAAAAATGCCCTCAGCGGATCGACATAAAAAAATCTAAGGTCGTTTCGTAGTGGGCCATGACCAAACTCCATCCAAGGCATCATGGAAAAGAGGACCTCTGAATTTGGCATGCAAAAGATCATACGGATGGATGGTATGTGTGTCAAATGTGGATAAAGATGATCAATGTATTTTGCTTTGAGCACAGTCAAGTCAGTCAGTATTGCAAGGGGTAGGGAAAGTGGAGGCATCCAGACCATGTGTGGTTTGATGACAAAGGAGGCTAGCAATTGTGGCAGTGTTGATGTGGCACATGCGGTGATGTAGTAGCTGTGCTGGGAATAAGGAGCGTGCCACGTGGACAAGGGCAGCTGTGGCAGGGGAGGATGCAAAGGAGGGGACATGGTACAGATGATCACAACGCGTGTCACAGAACTCAATTCAGCCAGTGGAACTGTGAAAAAAAGTGGCAATGCCGTGGCTAGAGAAGAATTCAATGCCCTGGTATGTGAGATTTGTAACAGAGAGCAGGCTCAACTCAAGAGCGGACACGTACAGCACTTATGGCAGGAAGAGCTCCCCTCGAGGATGAATAAAATGGACGACGACCCCCTGAACTGGCAGCAGTTGGCCGGAGACAGGGCACACAAATCAAAAGAAGGCTACAGGACCCAAGGAGACAAAACATGCATGAGAGAACGTCATATGGTGGATGGCTCAGGAGACGAGAATCCAGAAGCCACCCGCCACACGCACAGACACGGGGACATGACTGTCAGCAACGTTGTCGGAGTGCAGTGGAAGCTACTGACCACAAGTAGTAAGACAATGAGGCAAATGAACAGACTGCCAATCATCAATCCATGGAATCCATGGATGAGTACTGACCAGCTATTTGGGTACCATTGCGGAAAGTTTGAGTGTATTGGGTCGTGTATCTGGAGAACAGTCAAGCGGACACAAAAACATTGATTCATACACTAGTACTTTTTCTTGTCCGCATATGATACACTTCCTGACTCACACCCCCCAATACATTCAATGTGTGGGGGAGAATGTATATGGAAGAATGATTGGGACCCTGTTACGTTCCGTACAAGACCCCAACCAAACACCGCACTAAACGGACTCTTGTAACTACTATCAATCTCTTCTTCTAAACGTGTCCATTTCACTAAGAGTTGTTTTTTTGTGAATTACACGTGTACTTTTCTTGCTGTATACCAGCTTCACCTCTCCATACACTTCCCAAATTCATTATACCGTTTGTGGATGGGAGGGGGAGGTGACGCCCCCTCTCCAAAGGTACAAAATGTAACGGGGGGTTGTGCTGGGCTGTGTATCTGGAGGAGCGTCAAAATTATATGCAACTGAATCCATATTCTAGAGAAAAATTGCTGGAATTCATAAAATACACATCATGTTTCACAAAAACAATGTGCTTTGTGGTTTGGAGGGGGGTGGGAGTGTTGATTAGCTATTAGGGTACTGTTGAAGAAAATGGCTAAATGTATTAGGCCTTGTACCTGGAGGACAGTCAAATAAACACACAAGGTTATTCACACACTAACTCTTTTTCTTCCGCTCGCGTACAACACGCTCCCCGCTTCACATCCTGCAATACATTCAATGTGTGGGAGAGGGTGGATGTGGATAAAGGATCGGGGTCCTGTTACGTTCCTTGCAAGATCCCAATCAAATGCCTCGCTAAAAATACTTTTTCAAGTACCGTCAATCTCTTCTTCTGAACCTGTCCAAACAGGTTAATTTGTTTTCATTTGGAATCACACTTGTGCATTTTTCTCGCTGTCTATCAACTTCACCTCTCCATACACTTCCCAGATTCAGTTTACCATTTGTGGGGGAGAGGGGATTGCCCCCTCCCCTCCCCCGTAGTCAGTTGTATCGTGGAGGTGTATTGGGTAGTGCGGCTGGAAGAGAGCCTTTTTTTAACACAAGTGTATGAATAATACAGTGTACAATTTCATGTGAATGTACAATACACTTCCCGCTGGTAACCCCCAATACATTCTAGTGATTTTGGGAGAGAGGGGGGAAGGGTGGGCTTGGCGAGATCATTCACATGAAAAACATTGAGTCTACATACTTCTGCATCCCCACAATACACCCTCCAACACCCTCCGATACAGTCATGGTGCTGGTTTTGTGTGGGGAGGTGGAGACCACCATCGACTTTGTAAGAGTCAAATGAATCACTTAAGGCATCCCCTCCCAAACATCAAGAAAACTCACCCGATAGGTCATTTCCTAGAGATAACACGTTTTGAAATACCAGAATGTCTACGACACTGAGTATGCCGACTTTAAACGTCCACAAATAATTGTTGGACAAAAATTTTCAAGATAGAATCTTTTGAGCATATAATAATTTTAGCGCGAAACGTTGTAGGATAGTATAATGATTGAAGATGCTATCTTTTCATTGATTAACTAGTGAAGCAAGAAATGTGTTCAAGCAAGTAAACATCTAGGGAAGGAAGGAAAGGAAGCAAGGAAGGGAGATAATGCAAGTGCAGTATGCATAGGTTGTGTAGTTTATGAAAGTGAATTGATTAACCATACCTCAAAGCACGAGCAAAACATTAACGGATTAATCACATGTGTTACATGGAAAATCCCCTCAAACTTGGATCATGCTAAAGGTAGAAGAACTCCACAGTACCCATAGATGGAACATGCTACAAAAGCCCAGTCGTTTGAGCACCAGTTCTAAAACATGCATGGCTTGCATGACCGCGAGAGGTCAGCGTGTATGATCCATTGCCAAAGATAACCCTTTCTCTAAAAGAACAAGGTATGCGATTCATACCATTGTATTTTAGTCAAGTGAAATTGGACATGCGACATGCATGGAAAACATGCACGACATGCACAAAAAACTTATTCTCTTACTGTGCGTCAATCACTACATCAACTCATTTTCAAGTTTGATGAATGAATGATCAGAACGATGGCAAGGGCATTTGATCAAGATGACGATATGCATTGATTTTTTGGATAAAACATTTGCAAGACCATTCGACCAAAAAAGTGGTTTGGTAGGTGCATGACGCATTTGAAAACAGTCGTACGTCCTATTGAACTACAATGTTAAAAGGAAACTATGATCACTTCACAACTAAGCCCATGTCATGACCATTTCATTAGATGTTGAACATACCTCGTGTGTCAGCACACCTACTTTGATCCTAAAGGAATGACACCATGTTACTGGTATACAACATGTAGTGGATGAATCAGTGCCTTTCAGAGGTTCTTTACATCATTTATCACGGCGGATACAAGTATCGGTCCGTAGTTGAATGTGCCAAGGATGATAGCATTGATTGATTACTCAATGGTAAAGCCATCGATGCCCTATCACTCGATGAGTGATGGATAAAAATCATGGTACCTGACATGTACTGATGATAAATAGGTACATGAGTCTATAGACAACCATGTTCAAAAGACAAGGATCATCATCACTGGGGACTCTGAATATGTCAAAGAGGTGTATGTGCTCTTCTATGGGTCCTTAAAGCTTTGAGGCACAATAGTACAGCGGTCAAAGATGGCAGAAGTCACTTCCCGTTGTGTGACAAGGAGCGACTAAATGACAAACACAAATAAAATTTGAAGGCAGCACCTTCAATCTGTAGTGAGTGAACATGTCATGGACACTTATACACAAAAGTGCATGAAAAGATGTTGGTAACATGAGTTCATCCATTATTCTATGAAGATTCCATTATGGTAGGAAATGGGCAATACTCCTTTTACACTACTGCAGTTCTAGGATACTATGAAGGTCTCATTGTTTTCCACAAACCAAATACGGCATAGTTGGGATCACAACACGGTCTAGGTTTGGCGCCCAAAGCTAATGAACATGGAGACGACCTAAAAGCCAATTGCTTTGTGCTAACATTGTCTTAGCACCCACATCTTGCTCGTCCTTCTGACCACGTAACGAGTCCTCATTTTAAAGAAGTGTCAAATTTTTGGACATCGTGTCACGGTACACCAGCGGTGGATGTCATACTCTTCAAATATTATGTGGACGGAGTTTGACCATGTTGAAGTTATGGTGTAACACCGTCTCTGCTATATCAATGCGCAAAAGAGAGCCAACAACTGATATTATAAAAAAACCAATCTCTGACAGAGATCATAGAGAAAATCTCGCTTTCTACCACCAAGTTCCTCAAAACGGCACGAGAGGTTTTAAAATGTGAACTTTCATCCATGGATAGAAATTGCATTTGACTACGGTGTAGTCAAATCATGCTTGTTGACCCAGAAAGTCATGCTGAAGCGACTGGAATCCCTTGGTTTTGGGGATGGTTCATGTGATGTACATTTCCAAATGCAAGTGCAGTATGTTTTTGGATGTCAATGAGGTGGTAGCTACAACAACAATTGATTAAAAGATTTCTTTGATGAGGGTGATATCCTCTACAAGTACAGCAGATAAGGCATATGGAAATACTCTATTGAGTGGAAGTACAGGAGAGGATATTGAAGCAACACGAATTATTGTAACTTGGCAAACTAGCCCAAAGACGTACTCTTGGAATTCATTCTCCTACAAGATCATTTTCACAAACGATGTGTGATATCCTAGATTTTTAAGGAAATCACTAATTCCTAAAAATTCATGCAAGTAGGAAAATTCATTGATGGGTTCTCAGATGGAATCCTAGGACGCAATTACATAACGATGAAATATCTAGGAACCGGTCGTTCTGGGATCACTGGATACAATTCAGAAGTGTTCGATCACAATCACATGGAATTGATACATGAAAGGTGTCTTTCCATCTTTTTTTGCATGAATTGTGATAGCAAAACGATGAACAACATATTGTAAAAAACATGCTATGAATGCTTTGTTTGTGGATGCAATCCACAACCATTGAGATCAGTTAACTCAGCTAACCTAGCAAAAGGTAGTATGCTTTTGACAGAGACGTAAGCGATAGCCTATGGTACTCATTAATGAAAGAAATGAGAGCATGATGGTTTAGATTTAGATAATTTAGGTCGGATCATTGACGTGTCCAATGACAGATGTTGACGGTAATTGCGCATGCCACATGACCAATGCCATCTCCTTCAAAGATGAGGGCAATCAAGGAAAAGGGAAATTTAATGTGTTTAATGGATATGCCTTAAGGCCTTGGCGTCTTCCAAACCTAAAGACAAGCTAGCATGAAAGTTGCATGGGCCCCGTGGAGCTTGGTTGAGTTCAGCTAACAAGCCCACAGGTGTTGGGAGAGGTCTGGTATACCTATGCATGGTCATGAACACAAGGTTTCAAACCAAGAGGACTGATCTCCATATATTGGATTGCACATATTGAACATTTTTCGGGGAAGTACCACCTTGGAAACAACCCCTTGGAGAAGTCCAAGTACTTGGCCGCACGGACGCTTCTTGCAAAGAGGGAGGAGGAGTGAGCACAACAACTTACTAAACACGTACCACGCAGAATGTGGAAAAATCTATCCTATGTATCCTCTTCCAAACTGACAAGACATTTTTAACAATGTACATCCCAAAAGAAATTGACAACGTCACTAATACACACGTGTGATGAGTATCCGGTGAAGACTCACCAAAAATTGTGAAGAACGTACAAGGATTGTACGTGTCTCATCTTGTCAAAAGAGAAAGGATCACACAATCAATACTGGATTTTTAAGCAAAAGACTATAATCACAGAAGCCAAACATGTGTGTGGTTGATTTTGTGTAAACGTGACACAACCGTGTTGCAGATGATAATAGTGCACACATATGACCTTGTTTATGATTCTTGTTGCATTTTTTATACAGTAAAGTAGGCAATGATCAAACGTCCATGAGCAAGGACAAGCCGGGGTAGTTCAAAGTAAAGGAGAGAAATGTAGTGTACGGACCATTTTTATGATTAAAAGTAGTTGTTAAATTATTATCAAATGCTTTGAGTACTCGAGGCTCACGTTTTGAGGATCCAAAGCCTAGAAAATATATAGGGGCAAGAGTATACCATAGAAAACCTTCATTTTCATGTTAATTGTTTTCCCCTCATCAAATTTCATGAGAAATGCAATTTTATCGAGTTCATACATGTAACCTAAATGACTGTAAAATGATTTATGCAAGTTCAAGGGCCGACAACATGATTTTTAATTTACTTGAACCTGGATTCATAACCATTCGTTTCTATTTTATTTGAGTTCAGATGGAAAGTTTTGTTGGCATCGATGGTCATACAGTTGCGGAGGCGATTTGGTGGCACTTGTGGCCACCAATTTCCATCGCCTCGTGTTTGACGTTTGATGAACAGAAAATGCGAGAGCAACGAGCACTTGAATCCAAACTTTTTGCCAAATTAATGATGGAAAGGCTCAATAATTGCCATAGTTTACTAGGGTAGTTCGACTCTAGCCATGAAAATATGCCGTGGCTGGACTTTAGGTGAAAGGAGTACTGTGATGGAAAATCCATAGCATCGCTCCTCCTCCACTCCTGTTTTGGCGCTAGGGTTCTATTTCCACATAGCCATGCCATGTTGTAGTGTCAGTGTGCCACGTGGCTTGAACTGGTTCTGGCCTGTGGGGCAGGGGATGGGATGACTTGAGGGTTGGAGACCCTCAATTCATTCGCCTAGTGAACAAAGTTTTTCGTCTGTTCACTACACCTGTAGAGCAGTAGAATTTTAGTATGCATGTCAACATCCGTGCACTATGATGAATCCGGAGACATGGTAAATTAAAGCCCTTTCATACACTTGTTTCTTAGTGTATATGCTCACTGTGTGCCTTTACTTAATATGGTGTAATATAAATTTTCCTAAAAAAATCAAATTTTGTGATTGTAGTGCATTTTTGTCTCACATGGTCATCCCTTTCTCTCTTTACGGAGGGACTCAGTGTGTTGGGCTAGCATATGGTGAGTGTACTCTGTCCCCATACAAAAATTCACTACAAGTACACTTGGTGTGATTTGTTTTCTTGTATAAATGATCCCCTTGCGTTCAGAAATGGAGTATTCGCATTGCTTTTATTTTTCTGATTAAATATACTCAAAATCGTTTTTTTCCATTATAATAATGTTTCATTTTAAAACTTTCTGATTCATACATATGTGCATCGGGTCACTTGTGTGGTTGAAATTAACACACACACACACACACA
>SZWC01023327.1:24778-36895 GCA_023375785.1 Penium margaritaceum | reverse complement strand
CTCTCCCCCTGCACAGTGCTGTATGGTGTAGATATGGCTTTGAAATGCTGACTTTAATGGATATGCTAATGGATAAGCTTTTTTTTTTTGGGCTCCTGCTACATCTCTAAAAGAGAGCTTCCTAGCCTTGCTTTCGCTGATGTGGCAGTACTGAGAAGATGCATAGAAGCTCCTAGCCACACTCCCGTTGACCAGGTGCCAGTGTCTAATTAGACGGTGACGACAGTCACAAGTCGTGCACGTAACGGCAAGGGTTTGGTTAGGGGACACAAGGCAAAGTGTGTGAATGCTTCATAAGCATTTGCAGAGAGAGATAACAAATGACAGGTTCATGGCATAAATACCTACTGTGGCATACAGCGGGTGTTGCACGTAGCGGTCCAAGAGCTGTCCTCAAAACCGGTACAAAACCACTGTTTTGGCCGTAACTCTGCGCACACATGTCAGAATGCTGTGTCGTCTGAACCTAGACGTGCAAAATCTCAAGCCGAATGCTACGACTGGTCACACGCACGAGTCTGGCATCAATCTGTGGAAGGACAATGCAAAACATGCAAATCGGCCTCAAGAGTCTGTCCACCGAGAAAACTCTAGCGCCTCCAGAAAAACTGCAGAGTACCCCAGCAAGAACCCGGGACATCATGGCAGCCGCCTGGTGGCTGCTGGCGAGTGAATCCACCAACCATCAGTACTCCGGCGCCAGCTGGGTCCGCATCAGGGATCTGCACGAACATGGACACGGCAGAGTGGTCACAGTAAGCTGTACAAACGGACGGAAATAGCTCACATCACAACACTCCCCCATGACCCGATGGTACGCATGTCCATACGCGTGCAGAACTGGCACATGTGCACAACTAGATGTACGACAGTCCATGCTCACACACCCCACTCTCAGCCACTCTCAGGCAAGGGGCGTAGCCCGACAGAACGAATGGCCGCCATGAACTTTCCACGCGCAAGCGCCTTGGTCAAGAAGTCAGCCCGCTGCATGTCCGTGTCGACCCAGATGACAGAGATCACCTGTCGCTCCACAAGATCACGCACAAAGTGATGCTCAACAGCAATTTGCTTCGTGCGTGCATGAAACACACCAGAGTTGTCTGCGATGGCAAGAGCACTCTGGTTGTCATACCGTAGAACAATGCAGGGCACAGACTGACGCAACTCACGAAACAGACGCTGCAGCCACACCGCCTCAGCAGCCCTAGCCCCCAGAGCAACATACTCAGCCTGTGATGAGCTACGTGAGATACAACCCTGCTTGCCACTGCGCCACGACACAGCGGTGCCACCAAGCAGGAATACGTAGCCTGTCCGGCTGCGCCCATCAGGACTCCACGCCCAGTCGCTGACTATGTAGCCGTCGACTACTATCCAACACTGTCGTCGAAAGCAGAGTCCGAGGTACGGTGTTGACACCATGTACCGCACCACTCGCACAACAGCATGAAGGGCTCTCGCCCAAGGACACTATAAAAACTGTGCAAGGAGGTTGACGACAAAAGTAATGTCGGGTCGTGTGGTAGTGGCCAAGTACATCAAGGAGCCGATCAGGCGCAAGTACAGGGTCACGTCCACTGTCTCCCCCAGGTCTGCGGGATCATCCACCTTCAGAGCATCCTGCCCGTCAGGTGTGATGAGGGTGGAGGCTNACACCACGTACCGCACCACTCGCACAACAGCATGAAGGGCTCTCGCCCAAGGACACTATAAAAACTGTGCAAGGAGGTTGACGACAAAAGTAATGTCGGGTCGTGTGGTAGTGGCCAAGTACATCAAGGAGCCGATCAGGCGCAAGTACAGGGTCACGTCCACTGTCTCCCCCAGGTCTGCGGGATCATCCACCTTCAGAGCATCCTGCCCGTCAGGTGTGATGAGGGTGGAGGCTGTAGGAACTGCACCCAAGAGGTCAGCAAACCGCTCCCACACAACATGGGCGTAACGTGCCTGGTGTAACAAGAGTGTCCGTCGCTGGCGATCACGCACGATCTCCATCCCGAGAAGCACAACTGTAGGACCAAGGTCCTTCATCCTCTAGGCAGCCTGGAGAACTGCCTTGGCCTCCTTCACGACCTCCATAGAAGGAGACGCAATCAGGAGGTCGTCCACGTAGACCAGGATGGCAGTGAAGCTGTCAGCTGTCTGTCTGAGAAAGAGGGACGGGTCATCGTCATTCTGTACGTAACCGGCACGTGTCAGTGTACCAGTGATCTCCAAGTTCCAGCACCTGGGTGACTGTTTCAAGCCGTACAAGGTCTTGCGCAAGCGCCAGACCTTGTCACCGATCTCGAACCCACGTGGCTGGACCATGTAGATCTCCTCCTCGAAGGTGCCATGGAGGAACGCGTTGTTCACGTCCATCTGGTGCAGTTCCTTGTCGTGGTGAGCAACAACCCCGAATAGAGCGCGAGCCGTGGTCATACGGCCAACCGGTACAAAGGTGTCAGTGAAATCCACTCCATCAACCTGCGAGAACCCCTTGGCCGTCAAGCGAGCCTTGTAGCGATCCACTGTGCCATCAGGCTTCACCTTCTTGCGAAAGACCCACTTGGCCTGTACAGCGCTCCGCCCAGGCGGGAGGTCGACAAGCTCATAGACACCGTGCTCACGGATGGCTCTCAGCTCATCCTCACAAGCAGCACGCCACAAGTCTGCATCGTGAGCTGAGAGTGCCTCCTTCAACGTGCCTGGATCAGGCATCGTTGAGGGAGCGCTCCGGGTGGCTAAGACACATGCCTCCGGACTCGGTCTGACCGTGACAAGGTCGGTTGCGGCGTCGCAAGCGACCAAGAACTCTCGAGAGACCAACTTGTGGCCGACATGACATGCTCGGTGAAACTCGGTGTAGTTTGCCTGGACACTCAGGCCAAGGGCCTTCATGCTGGGCTCGCCACTCTGAACACTACGAGTTGGTCGTCTGGGCACAGGGTCAGCAGTCCGCTGAGCTCTAGAGGGCAATGGTCGCAGGCGACCGCCAGGCTCGCGGGAGTACCTCGACGCAGCGCTCGCCTCAGGCTACGGGGAAGGCTGCTATGCCAGAGTCGTAGGAGGCATGGGTGGATGCACGGGAGTGGGTGTGACGGAGGGGACTGACATTGGTAAGGTGTCAGGTGTACCAGAGGGGACCGACACTGGCACCAGTACGAGATCGGGTGTGCCAGAAGGGTCTGACACCGACACATGGTCAGGTGTGCCAGAGGGAACTGACGCTCGTACGGGATCAGGTGTGTCGGAGGGAACTGGAGCCCGCACGGAACAAGGAAGTGGCACAGGATCGGGTGTGTCGGACGGTACGGATGAGGCTACTGGACCCACAGCCACGATGGCCGGATCGTCAGCAGCCGGAGACCGGTCAGCAGGTGAGGAAGCCCGGCCGGACCCATCCGCAAGACTAGTCTCCCCTATCCGCCGGGAAGCCACACAGGTAGGAACGTGGTCGGCGGCCAACGACAGAATGCTGGACAAGTCGCGGTAGGTGAGAGTCTCAAAGAAGAGAGCATCTCGAGACTCGACAATGCGATGACGAGCAGGGTCCCAAAACCGCCAGGCCTTCGACCGGGGGGAGATGCCGAGGAAGGCACACATGCGTCCCCGAGGTGAGACCTTAGAACCCTGCTGGTCCTCGGTGTACCAGACACAAGCGAGAGACCCCCAAACGCGAGCGAGACGGAGATCAGCGCGATGGCCGAACCACATCTCATACGGCGTGACATGGTCTGGAAGTGGACCATGCAGCAANGAGGCTACTGGACCCACAGCCACGATGGCCGGATCGTCAGCAGCCGGAGACCGGTCAGCAGGTGAGGAAGCCCGGCCGGACCCATCCGCAGGACTAGTCTCCCCCATCCGCCGGGAAGCCACACAGGTAGGAACGTGGTCGGCGGCCAGCGACAGAATGCTGGACAAGTCGCGGTAGGTGAGAGTCTCAAAGAAGAGAGCATCTCGAGACTCGACAATGCGATGGCGAGCAGGGTCCCAAAACCGCCAGGCCTTCGACCGGGGGGAGATGCCGAGGAAGGCACACATGCGTCCCCGAGGTGAGACCTTAGAACCCTGCTGGTCCTCGGTGTACCAGACACAAGCGAGAGACCCCCAAACGCGAGCGAGACGGAGATCAGCGCGATGGCCGAACCACATCTCATACGGCGTGACATGGTCTGGAAGCGGACCATGCGGCAAGCGGTTCCAGACCTACGTCATGTAGGAGAAGCCCTCAAAGGCAAAGGACTCCGGTAGACCGCACTCAGACCGCATAGCGCGAACCGCATCCTCCATGGTGCGGTTCCAACGCTCAGACACACCGTTCTGCTGTGGTGTAGTAGGAGCGGAAAGCTGATGAAAGATACCGTGCTCGGCAAAGTAGACATCCATCTCGCCCAAGAACTCGCCACCACGATCTGAACGGAATGTATGCACAGTGTAACGAGACTGACGCTCAGCCATCACAAGCCACAGGCGGACTGCCAATGCGGCATCGCTCTTGTGGCGCAGGCTGTAGACCCACCACATCCGCGTGAAGTCATCAGTCAGGGTGAGAACGTATCAACCCCGATCAGAGAGGGACTCGACTGGGAGAGGGCCGAGAAGGTCCGAGTGAACCAACTCAAGTGGGCGTAGTGCCCGGGAGGAGGAGTCAGGGTAAGAGCAGCGATGCATCTTACCCTGGGCGCAAAAAAGACAGTCGGTCTTGGGCGGCTTCTCAAAAGAAGCTGCGTCAAGATCGAGGGCTGGCTGAGTATGAATGAGCTTGGACACAGTGTCCGAGCTCACATGGCAGAGGCGACAGTGTAACAAGCGCTGGTGTTCCGGGGAGAGAACACAAGTGACAAACACTCGCGTAGAAGGTGGAGGGGAAGGAGAAGCAGAGGGAGTGCAATGAGACACACGATACAGGTCATCAACAACAAAGGCACGAAGTACAAAGGCACGTGTGTCAAGAGCAGTCACTGTGGTAGAGTCAGCAGAGTGCTCAACAGTGGGGCCCATCCTGGTGCATGCACGAACAGAGAGCAGGCTGAGCTCAAGAGCAGGGACAAAGAGCACATCAGAAATGTACAAGGGGCCAGACGGACCATCGAACCGCACAACCCCAACTCCCTGTACAGGCAACGACAGATGCGAACAGACCGAACAGACGCAACGGGACCCAGCACAACGAAGTCACTGCGACGACAAGTCATGTAATGAGTAGCCCCAGAGTCAATCATCCAGGTGCCACTTGGCTCACGACCAGTCGTCGACACTGAGCAACGTGCCACAAAACACTCTGCCTCTGCTGGGCGCTTAGCAAAGGACTCGGAACAACGACGGACAACACGGATCTGTGACTCGGCAAGCCAGTCGATACTGTCAGGTCCATCCTCATCGCAAGCCACCATAGCTCCACCACAAGCATCATCACGAGCAACAGACGCAGTAAGACAAGCTGTGTCGGGACCACTCGGTTGTGACAACACACTCGCACCTCCCTGAGTACGAAGCGCCAGCAGCTGACGAAGCTCTGCGATCGTGCGATCCCGATGGTCCACCTCACTGCTGTCGCCTGATGAAATGGGTGCGTCTGCAGCACTCGTGGTTGCGGCGCGCCCAGTCAGTGTGTCGCTCGAGGAAGTCCGTTGTGCGTGCGCCGCCTAGAGGCCGCGCATGGTCCGAGTCCAGTCAAGTGGCTGCTCACACTCTTTGTAGCGGTGAGCGCCTCCACAGTTGTTGCAGTGGACACAACGTCCACTGCCACTACTCGCCGGCTGCTGCTGCTGCTGTTGTCCCTTACCGCATCGCTTCTTCCCCTTCTTTCCCTGTGCGGCTGCTGCAATGCCCTGAGTGTGGCCGCTTGGAGTAGAGGAGGAGGAGGAGGAGGCGGTCGAGGTGGGACTGGTGAGCAGAGACAGAGGCGTAGGAGGCATCGTAGTCACTGCTGCAACCAGTGGACTCTGCTGATGAGCGACGGCAGCCTCATGAGCTGATGTGGCCTGGATGAAGTAGCGATGGGCCCAAGGAAGCAGCTGTAGTGAGTCTGACAGCTCAGAGAGAGCCACACGATCGAAGCCCGTAAAGAGCTTCACGTGGTCCAAATGCGCTCCCATCATGATGGTGTCGAGCGCCCACAACAGCGTCCCGCCATCGGTCCCAAGACGCGTGTAAAGGCGCATCGCGCGCCTCCAGTAGTCAGCTGCGGGCTGTGTAGGGCCCTGGTGGAGGGAGCGAAACTCACGTAGTCGGGCCGCCCTCGTGGCAGGGGTCTCCGCAGCGAGAAGTGTCAGGGCCAGCTCCCAGCCCTGACGCGGATCTGCTCCAATCCCGGTCCCGGTTCTGACCGAGGAAAGGACGGAAGTCGATCACAGTCTCCCGTGGCATGGCGTAGAGGAGATCCCGCATCGCTCTCGCTGCTGTGTGGGCCTGGTGAGCGTCGCGGGTCTGGTACGGCCAGACACCCTCAGAATCGGCCTTCACCCCAAAGAGGGTCTCCCAGCAATCGAAGCCCTCGTCACTATCATAACGGGGTGGAGGTGTCTCAAAGTCCTTCGGTCGCCGCTCCGTGGGGAGGGCGACCTCAGGCTCAGGAGATGGTGGGCGGGGTATGGGGAGCCCACCAGTGAGGGAAACACCACCAAAGGTGAATGCTGCTGAACGACGTGTCTGATCGTGACGGCGAGAAGGTGGTGGAGTGGGAGGCTATGATCCCAGATGTAACTCACGGATGCGCTCCTCAAGCACACGAATCTCGTGCTCGCGTGAGTCATCCTCAATCTCCTCCTCGTCCCAGGTGTCCACCTGTGATGATCGATGCTGAGACCGCCGCACTGTGTAGGGTGTAGACTGCTGAGCGGATGGTGCAGCTCCAGTAGACTCTCCAGGTGGCTGTTGTGAAGCCATCAAACGACCCCGCAGTAACTTCGTGATCTCCTGCAACGCGTCGGACTGCCTCTGCTGCTGCTGGCGCATCTCGTCCTGCGACCGACGAAGCTCATCGATCATGCGAGACTGCGAATGCGGGCTCATAATGCCCCAAGAGGAGGAAGAGGGATCAGCGGGTCCTTTGTCCTTGTCACGGACCGGCGCCATCGCGGTGCTCAGTATGGGGCCGAGCGTCGAAAATGCTCCAAACAAAAAACTGACAGGGTTTCTCGAGGATTTGAGATGCTGGCAATTCTTTACTGTCCGGCCAAAATTTTGGCCAAGTATGGTGTTGACGGCCAGAAATTTGGCTAAGTGCTGAAATTTAAGAATTTCAGCACTAAAGAATCAAGGTTGTCCAAATCAAGCGAAATTTGGACCGCAGAGGCTCCTAAATGTGCTGAACATGGTGGTGAAATTTTCGGTTGCAAAAAGTTGGAAAAAGTGGCAAAACGTCACTTTTCCCTGTTCTGCCCGAATTTCAGCACAAAACAAATCTGCGTTGCACTTCAGTCTTTGCTGGTGGCGACAGAGCACGAAAATGAGCGTGAATAGTAGCTCTGGAGAGCTTGAGAGAAGAGCTTTCCAACGTACCCTCAAACGCTGAAAACGGCGTTCGTTTGAAGCCAGGGCAAGCTCGTGCCGACGGGGAGGTGGTGGCTGACGCGATTTTTGTCTGCGGCTCCTCCACGTCCGTGCGGCTTCTAGGAAGTTGCACGGACAGGGGCAGCGGTGGCGCACGCTGCTGTTGTTGCTGCTGCTGCTGCTGCCGTCGAGCTTGAGGGCAATGGCCTCAAGCCACTTTGGCGGCTATTGTTGCTGATGTTTCTGATGCCGCCGCCGATGTTGATGCTGCTGCTGCAGTGGTCAAAACTGCCAGCACTGTTGCTGCGCTGCTGGACAGCTGCTATGGCGCTGCTGCACTGGCGTGCTGCTACACTGCTGCACCCCTCCTGCACGACTCCTCTGTCACGCATGTGTTGCGGCCTACGCCTTGCAATGGCGCAGGTTGGTGGGTCCTCCCAGGGCCTGTCGCTGCTGCTGTGTGCTGTTGCCGCTGCTGCTGCTCACTGCTGCTGCGATTGCTGCATCTCTGCTATGCAGCACAACAACTTCTGGCTTGTTGCTCTGATACCATGAGAAGATGCATAGAAGCTTCCTAACCACACTCCCGTTGACCAGGCGTCAGTGCCTAATCAGACGGTGACGACAGTCACAAGTCGTGCACGTAACGACAAGGGTTTGGCTAGGGGACACAAGGCAAAGTGTCTGAATGCTTCATAAGCATTTACAGAGAGAGATAACAAATGACAGGTCCATGGCATAAACACCTGCCGCGGCGCACAGCGGGTGTCGCACGTGGCGGTCCAAGAGCTGTCCTAAAACCGGCCCAAAATCACTGATTTGGCCATAACTCTGCGCACACATGTCAGAATGCTGCGCCGTCTGAACCTAGACGTGCAAAATCTCAACCCGGACGCTATGACTGGTCACACGCACAAGTCCACCATGAATCTGTGGAAGGAAAATGCAAAACATGCAAATCGGCCTCAAGAGCCTGTCCACCGAGAAAACTCTAGCGTCTGCAGAAAAACTGCAGAGTACCCCAGCAAGAACCCGGGACGTCATGGCAGCCGCCTGGTGGCTGCTGGCGGGTGAATCCACCAACCATCAGTGCTCCGGCGCCAGCTGAGTCCGCATCAGGGATCTGCACGAGTATGGACACGGCCGAGTGGTCACAGTAAGCTGTACAAACGGACGGAAACAACTCACATCACAACAAGTACAAGCCGGCTAGCTAACTCACTAGCACACGCAGGTGGAGATGAGAACAAGGGGTTGGCTAGGGACATAAGTAAAAGTGTTAGAAGCTTCAAATGTTGAATTGCGTAGAGAGAGATAACAACTGAGGCCTCGGCAACTTAGATAGTTTCTCTGACCTAACGGGTGCACACACACACGGTGTGCAAGGGCGCTATTTCTGTAGCAGGACAAAACAATGGCAAAAACACAGTTTTTTCCATAACTCCTTGCGGACACGTAGGAACGACGAGCCGTTCAAATCAGAATGGCTGCATCAGCAAGATCTACGTCCCGATAGGCTGCATGCCTATGTGCTTTCCCACAGCACGAATACAAAAAATGCGAGTCTTCTGGGCGTTTGTCACCGCCGGCCATTAGTCTTCTGCCACCGTCGTCAGTCTCAGCGATGTGCACGTGAATGGACATGAGCCGAGGGGTCACCATAAGCTGTGTACGACACACACAACAACACTCCCCCATTACCGAAGGGTGAAACACGTCCATGCACATGCAAACACGAACTCCGTACAGAGCAAGAAACACATAGCCACTGCAAGCAGCAAGCGCAGCACACGCAAGATGGCACATGAGGAATCTGTTGTGATTTGTGACGTTCGTGTACAGTTTATTGTGACCACTCGGCCGCGTCCATACTCGAGCAGATCCCTGAGGCGGGCCCTGGTGACACCGGTGCGACGACTGGCGAAGGACTACCGGCTTGGAACTGGTCGACTACCGCTCCAGAGCCCCAGATGCTGCCGGGACTCTCTGCTGTCCTTTCTACAACTTGCAGGCATCTTTCGGCGGACTGGCCATGAGCCCTATTTGCATGTTTTTGCATTGTATGTCAACCGTCTGATGATGGATGCATGCATGTGACCAGTCGTAGCGTCCGTCTTTTGATTATGCACATTTAGGTTCAGACGGCATAGCATTCTGATATGTGTGGGCAAAGTTACGGCCAAAACAGTGGTTTTGGGCCGGTTTTAGGACAGCTCTTGGACTGCCGCGTGCGACAACCCCCGTGCGCCGCGGTAGGTATTTATGGCTTGGATCTGTCATTTCTCATCTCTCTGTGTATATGCTATTGAAACCAATTTGACACTTTGTCTTGTGTCTCCTAGCCAAACCCTTGCCGTTCTGTGCATGACCTGTGACTATCGTCACCGTCTGACCAGACACTGACACCTAGTAAGCGGCTGTGTTGCTAGCAAGCTTCCACGCATATTCTCATGGTATCAGAGTAGTGAGACATTTCTCACTGAGCTGCGCAGCACAGACGCAGCACAGCAGCAGTAGTGAGAGTCACCGCTGCAGCAGATTCCTTGGGGCCTGTCAGAGACAGCCGGTCGCTGTTGGTGCAGCCCTCACCCACCACATGAGATCGCAGCAGCACTGTTGCCACCGTGCTAGCAGCAGCAGCAGAGGCAGCAACAGCAGTGTAGCAGCAGCAACAGCGGTGCGTGGTGGCTGTAGTGAGCGCAACCGTCATCCACAGCCAGAGTGGCAGCAACAGCAGCGGCGGCAACAGGAACACAGCAGCAGCGGCGGCAGTAGCAACGTAGCAGCAGCGGCAGCAGCAACAGCACAGCAGCAGCGGCGGCAGCAGCAGCGCAGCAGCAGTGGCGGCAACAGGAGCGCAGCAGCAGCAGCAGCAGCGGCAGCCGCGGCGGCAACAGCATGGCAGCAGCGGTAGCAGTAGCAGCAGCAGCAGCGCAGCAATGGCAGCAAAAACTGTTGGTTTTTGTGGCTTCCACCCGTCATGACCGACACTGCTAGTTTACCGATATACCCACATCCGGGGTATATGGTAGAGGAGAGAGTGACAACACGACAGGCCTTCGGGGTGTCTCGATACTTCTCCAGCATGTACGACAGCGCCGACGAGACGCGTTCGATGTGTTCCGGTAGCCCTGTGGGCTTGTCGGGAGCTAGGAGAGTTTTCTCGGTGGGTTGAGACCCGCGCACCCGGTGGACTATACCGGTGCAAGGAGGAGACCCAATGGCTGTTGTGGGGCTTCCGATGTTCGGAAAGCCGTTTGTGATGTCTGGACGTTGATTCCGAGATTTGTTTGGCACTGCTCATGTTTTCTCGGTGGTCGAGATCCGGGCACTCGGAGAGCTGTTCCGGTGCCTCGAGGAGACCACCTTTGTTGTTGTCATCGTGTATGCAGTGTGTTCTCCCTGTTGACTCATTTGGGTTCAGCAGGGGTGACGGGGCCCGGTGCGGCTACCTGCCGGCGCCCCTGTATAAGCCCACTAGGAGCTCATTTGTAAACTCTCCTTGTTCTTTATATTCAGCGTTATAGACTTAGCCAAATTCTTGCCGTCTTGCATCGCACTCACACACAGAGCTCATGTTCATTTTTGCATGGGCCTGCATGCCGTAAAAATTATTTCCAATTTGGTATCGAAACACAGGGGGGCGTGTGAGCAGTAGAAGCAGCAGCAGTGGGTGGAACGGAAAGAGAACGCGCCACGTGGCGCCATGCCGGCAGCAGCGTGAGGGAGCGCGAAACGATTGCAAGTCAACGCCACAGGGGCGGTGAGCCGCAAAAAGGAGCAATAGCCACTGCGGCAGCAACAGCAAAAGCAACAGCAACAACAGCAACTGCAGCAGTGCTGGCAGCAGCAACGTGCAGCAGCGTCGACAGCAGCAGTAGCAGAGTGCAGTAGCAGTACCAGCAGCAGCAGCAGCAGCAGTAGCAGTAGCGGCGAAAGCAGCTGCAGCAATGCATCAGTTGCTGTAGCAGCAACGTCAGCAACAGCAGCATATAGCAGCAGTAGTAGCAGCTACTACAACAGCGGCGACAGCAGCAGCATGCAGCAGCGACGGCAGCAGCAGCAGCGTGCAACAGCAGCAGCCGCGGTGGTAGCAGCAAGCAACAGCAGCAGCTGTTGCGCAGAGGAGCAACAGCAGCATATAGCAGCAGCAGTAGCAGCTACTGCAGTTGTGGCGGCAGTAGAAGCAGCGTGCAGCAACAGCAGCAAGCAGCAGCAGCAACTGTTGCGTAGAGCAGCAGCAGCAGTAACAGAAGTAGCAGAAGCAGCAGTAGTAGTAGAAACCGTAGCAACTGCAACCGCAGCAGTTGCACCTGCCACAGCAGCTGCTGCTGCCATTGCGAGGAGGGCCCCGCAGCCCTCCTTTGAGGGGGGGCCCTCTGAGGGGGCCTGTCGGCCCCGTTCGCACCCCCCCCTCTTTTTCTTCCCCTTCTCAACGGGGCTCTCGGAGGGCCCCGCCGAGCCCCTCCGAGGGGCACTTTGGAGGCGGCGCGTCGGCCCTTTGGGTCCCCTCGGCCCGTCGGCCCCGTGGGCCCCCTCGGCCTCGCCGGCCCCGTCGGTTGACCGACAGAGGGGCCGGGTCAGAGGGGCGGACTTGACCCCCCCCCCCCCCCCCCCCCCCCCCCCCCCACCCCC
>SZWC01023327.1:4557-24571 GCA_023375785.1 Penium margaritaceum | reverse complement strand
CCCCCCCCCCCCTCGCTCCCTCCTCACCCCCCACACCCACTTGCTCACTCGCTCGCTCAGCGAGCGAGCGAGTGAGCGTGCACGGGAGGGAGGGCCGGACAAGCCGGACACCCCCTCCCCCCCCTTCTCCTTATTTTCTCCGTTTGCCCACCTAACGGGCAATCAAGAAAAATGGGGGGGGGCGAGTAACAAAAAATACGAAAAAGGGTACGCCTGAGGGGAGTGAAAAAAAAAGAGAAAGGCGAGGGCTTAAGGCGAGCAGAGGGGAGAACTTAAGAAAAAGGGGATGGAGGGTGAGGGCAAAGGGGAAAAAAACAGAAAGGGGGGCTTGAGGACTAGAGAATGACGACAAGAAAAGGGTCATCTTCCAACTACGACCGTCGCAACAGCCGCAGCTTCATAGCCGTAGTAGCAGCATCAGGCGGTGGAGTGTCAATGACTACTTAGTGCGGCGGCTGCACGAGAGCTTGCAGTTTTGCCTTCAGAGCCGACAGCGGATTGTCGTCGGTAGCGTTCTCCGCTTCGAGACGCGTCGTGGACCGGCATCTTCCTGGGGCCCGTGGTTTGGTGCGCGCACTTCACCCCGTAGGATCGACGGTGGATTCGAGTCTTACCAGCTCTGAGGACTGGATTGTCTACCGCTTGGAGCAGCAGCCACATCTGCAGCCGCCACCCCTTCTCGACTTGGAGCAGTCCTCGCTCCATTAGTGGCAGCAGCATTAGTGGCTGCAGTTAGTCGGACTGTAGTCTCTGGGCGTGCTGTGGTAGTGGAGCTCTTCCCGTCTGGTCACATTTGCTGACCCGGATGCCGTGACCTCCAGGAGTGACAGTACCTACTGGCCTCATTCTCTCCCGTGGCTTGGTGTTTACCACCGGGAGTAGGTGTCGGTACCTATCCATCGTCTAGCGCACGAGATGAATGCGCGGATATCTAAGCAGGCGCCCTGCGCGTTTGTCTGCTACTACTGTGGTGATGGACGTCATGGTTGGCGTCGCTGTTGGACGCGCCCTCCCGGTTGGCATCCACCTTGGCTACAGCCTCGTCCGAGCCTGCGTCCTCCACACCATACGGATCTGTCGGCATTGGTAGATCCCCTAGCTGGACCTCTGGCAAGCATATTCGCTAAGATCCATGGCCTCCGGCAGACAATGCAGCGGCTTTGTGACCTCGTCGTCACTGAGCCTGCTTCTGTCACTCGTTTGTCCACGGCCTCTTCGATCACATTTGCTCCATCCTCTCCTCCTTCCTCATCCGATGGTGTACCTTCAGCTCCATCTGCCAGCAAGTCCCAGGCTGCCACCATCCTTTCGATCCTCCACTCTGCTGCGACCACGACGCCATCTCGCGATGCCATGTCTCCATGCAGTCGTTCCACTCGAGTGACTCTGCGACGTTGGCGTCAGCGCTCTGCACAGCGTGCTCGCGCTGGTTTTGATACATCCTCCACCTCCTCGGCCTCCGTTGCTGTACCTGTCGAGGGGGAGTGTGGTCACTGCGCATTGCCTGATGTGACCGTAGCGACCGGATCCGCACTCGCACCGGGTCATGGTGCCCGAGCGGCAGCTCAAGCAGAATCAGATGATACGGTGACAGCACATGGCGTGGAGTCTGACCCTGACATGGCCTTCATGGTGGAGAGTTGCCTTTCATCGCCCAGGTTGGATCCAGATCTTCCACAACAGCAGGCGACATCAGGAGGAGTGCAGGCATGGCGTACTTGGGCGGTGCCACTCGCGGCTCCGACCGGTGGAGGCCCAGCGGCGGCACAGGAGTCCCGTATGGATCGGGATGCGTCTACCGTACTTTGGAGAGAGTGTGTGCAGCAGGGTCACACCAGTCCGACAGAGATTGCAGGGCTTGAGACATGTATGTCATCGAGTTCGACATCTATGCTGGGGCAGCAGTCGGACATTCTGCAGCAGAAGGTTCATCAGGAGGAGTGTAGGTCCCGCGTGCCTCAGCGGTGCCAGTTGCGACTCCGACGAGTAGCGGCCTGGCGGTGGCACAGGAGTCTCGGGCAGATCGGGATACCCCACAGGGATCTCCGGGGGTGTTGGCACAGAAGATTCACACCAGTACGACTGTAGTTGCAGTGCATGAGCAGAGTCGGTCGGTTGGTCTTTTGGAGGTTGAGGCATTCTTGAGAGAAGTAGTTATGAGAGACATCGCTGGGACATATGCTGCAGCAGACACAACAGGCTCCACCGTCTCATCTGCGGTACATGAGGACCAGCTTCAGCGTGAGGGGTTGTCCATGATCCTATAGTCTCCGGGTTCCCGTACTCACAACGGAGCAACGACATACTTGACGGAGTCAGATGGTGGTCTACACTCCATTATTGAGCAGGTGGCAGTGACCAGCCTTCCCGACGAGACAGTGCGTGAGCGCCAGCTGCGCTTGTTGGTCGCCTTGACGGACATTGTCGAGCCAGAGCCCTGCACACTTGTGTCCACTACGGCGGCAGTTGAGGACAGTGGTGCAGATCCCTACACGTAGATGGAGTCACCTCGTCATCATGAGCTGAGTTCTGCCCCTTCGTGTTCACCTGCTGGTGACCTTGCTAATCACATGGACGCTGAGAGTGGCAGTACCTACACGGACGACATTTCTACATGCTCCACGGACTCTGAGGACTCCTCCTTCTCCTTCTCTCTTGGCATGCAACCGCTGACTCCTCGTGTGACGGACACGAGTTGTGATGTGGATGCGACACCTGCAGCTACATGCGATGTTCCAGCGTCCCAGCACATTGCGAGCTTGGTTGACCCCCATGAGGATGCAGCTGCACTAGTTCCATCGTCTTTAGCAGCAGAGATGCAGATGGCGTTGTACTCATGAGTTGTGCAGTCTGCATGTGCAGCATCCTGTGAGGCAGAGTTTATCCTACACCAGGTCAACATAGGCCACCTCGGCATATCCAAGACAGATTATGCTGATGTACAGGAGCATGTAGTCATGCTACAGTGGGAGATGATAGCAGCGTGTGAGCGATTTTTAGAGGAGGGGAGCATCACTGCTATTGGTACGATCTTTCCGCCAGCAGCATCTAGCACACCCATACTCGGGGAGGATCTTCTTCCAGCTCCGAGTATGACGTCCATTGGAGACACTGTTGCAAGAGAGATGAGCGTGACTTCGGCTTCCACCATCCTCGCTCCTGTCGACCCCATTATCGCTCCTCCTTCTTCTACTGCCGTCACGCACCTTCATCCACCCGACTCACCTGCCCCATCGTCATCTTCATCCACGAGCGGTGATCCGGTTCGTCGCTCCAGCTCTCCTCTTCTGGTAGTACACCCTTGTGTCTCAGGGTGTGCTATCCCGTATCGGAAGCTAGCTCCGCCAGTTTATCCACGCACACGTGCTGCTTGCCCATTCCCGTTCCAACGGCGTACAGAGATGCATCGCGGCAGTGCGGAGGTAGGAGAGACTATGAGTTGGGACCCTTGGCAGTCACGCGAGGACTGGTATACCCCAGGTGATGCAGATTCACGTGAGGAGTCGTATCCGGAGACACCACTTCCTTTTTGAGGGAGGGAATCGACTCGCACGTGACAGGGGGAGTTATCTCTGCATGTTGGACACACCACATGACTCATCGCCCAGGATCTGTTCAGCTACGACATCAGCATCTCCATCGAGGACATCGCTGCCAGGTTCATCTGCCCAAGGGGAGTGTTGTGTAGACCTCGACCTGACGCGATGTCATGGGAGATGCATGGCGAGGTCCATGCTCTGTTGTAAGCATGTACAGCATCCCGCATGTAGCTCATGTTGCGTGCCTGCACAACTGCATGTACATGGTAGCACCCTGTTGGTGGAGACCCAGACACTTGGTGCGTTGTACCAGTGTCACGAGGAGACCATGTGATCGTGTGTCTTGGTGTGTGGCTATACTGTGTGTGGCGTGTGCATGCAAGCTGTTGGTCAAGACCAGGACACGTGGTGCGTTGCACCCGTGTTACGAGGAGATCCTCCCATGATCCTGTGTTTGGATGATGATACTATTGTGTTGGATTACTCGTGGCGGTCAAGACCCGGGCCCCGGTACCGCCAGTGTCACGAGGAGACCATCTTGTCCTCTGACATGTGTATGTGCATTACACTGGTTTGTGTGCGTGTGCATCACTCCTCTCATGGTCGAGACCCAGACATTTGGTGGGCTGTGCCAGTGTCCAGGGAGACCCTAGATGGAGAGCAGATGAGTGTGTGTGAGTGTCTGTGTGAGTTGACTCATGCATGTTATGGCTTGCCATACATTGTTGTTCCATGCCTGCGTTCATTCGTTTTGGCGTGGATGGCTATGTCAGCCAGGGAGAGTGTTGGTTTTTGTGGCTTCCACCCGTCACAACCGACACTGCTAGTTTACCGATATACCCACATCCGGGGTATATGGTGGAGGAGAGCGTGACGACGCGACAGGCCTTTGGGGTGTCTCGATACTTCTCCAGCACGTATGACAGTGCCGGCGAGACACGGTCGATGCGTTCCGGTAGCCGTGTGGGCTTGTCGGGAGCTAGGAGAGTTTTCTCGGTGGGTTGAGACCCGTGCATCCGGTGGACTATACCAATGCGACGAGGAGACCCGATGGCTGTTGTGGGGCTTCCGATGTTCGGAAAGCCGTTTGTGATGTCTGGACATTGATTCCGAGATTTGTTTGGCACTGCTCATTTTTTCTCGGTGGTCGAGACCCGGGCACTCAGAGAGCTGTTCTGGTGCCTCGAGGAGACCACCTTTGTTGCTGTCATCGTGTATGCAGTGTGTTCTCCCTGTTGACTCATTTGGGTTCAGCAGGGGTGACGGGGCGCGGTGCGGCTACCTACCGGTGCCCCTATATAAGCCCGCTAGGGGCTCATTTGCTAACTCTCCTTGTTCTTTGTATTCAGCATTCCAGACTTTGCCAAATTCTTGCCGTCTTGCATCGCACTCACACACAGAGCTCATGTTCGTTTTTGCATGGACCTGCATGCCCTAAAAGTTATTTCCAATTGCAGCAATGCGCGGCGGCGGCAGCGAGCAACAGCAGCAGCAGCAGCAGCGCAGCTGCTGCTGCCACCGCTGCATACGCAACTCACAACTGCTACTGCAGTTGACAGCACAGCTGCAACAACAGCTGAGCGGAAGCTACTGCGTAGCTTCCGCGCAGCCGCCGCGAAGCGGCGGCACGCTCGCGAAGAGTCGCGAGAAAAGAAAAAAAAAGAAAAAATAAAGAGAGAGAAAAGAGGGGGGAGGCAAGCTGACGTCAGCAATTTTGTTTGCTGACGTCATGAGGCCGTGCTCACATCAGCAACCACCTGCTGACGTCAGCACCATACTTGGCCAAATTTTTGGCCGGACAGTCAAAAGTTGCCAGCGTCCAAACTTCTCGAGAAACACTGACGGTTTTGAAATCCGACAAACTTGACCTGTTGCCCCATACTGAGCGGCGACATGAGCCTGTCCGACAAGGAGAAGGGACCAGGCAACCCCTCCTCCTCTTCGTCTGGTGTACGGAGTCTACGCTCGCAGGCCATTGAGGACCTGCGAAGCCAGCAGGATGAGATGCGTCGCCTCCAGAGAGAGCAAAACTGACGCTATCCGCACGCTGACTGAGCTTCTGCGTGCTCAGTCCACGACTCCTCAACGAGCATCTGAGGGAGCTGTCGGCGTCGCGGTCTCTACCCAGCAGTCGGCTCAGGCACCCGTGACAGGCGCTAGACCTGTCTGACCACCTATTGACCTCCTGGATGATGAGCCACTCATGCCAGGCATTACGAATGATTCCCCGGCTCAAGATATTTGAGCTCTTCAGGAGCGCCTCCGTCAGTTGCAGACGGGCACACGATCTCCTCCGTCTTCCCCGATACGATCGTCACCTGACTACCCCGGTGACCATCCTCTTCTAGGAGTCTTTCCCGTCTGTCGTCCCACTCAACCTGTGGTTGCTCTCCCCACGGAGCGGCACCCCACGGATTTTGAGGCACCACCTCCACGGTACATCAGTGAGGATGGCTTCGACTGCTGGGAGATCCTGTTTCAGGTGTGGGCTACTTCTGAGGGAGTGTGGCCTTACTACCACAGCCCGTACGAGCCTACAGACCCAACACAGGTACTGCCAGCAGCCCGGGCCATGCACGTACTTCTCTACGCCATGCCACACGAGACCGTCGGCGACTTCCGCTCCTTCCTTGGCGAGGCCGGCACAGGCACCGGCGCCGGTCTCCGTGGAGGTTGGGATCTGGCCTCATCCCTGCTGGCCACAGAGACGCACGCCACTCGTGCATCACACATTCGTGCTTTCCATTTGCTCCGTCAGGGGCCTGTGGAGCCTGCAGCGGATTACTGGCGACGCGGCATGAGCATCTACACACGCTTGGGGACCTCAGGAGGCACACAGTTGTGGGCGCTTCGTACGATTATGCTCGGAGTTCGCCTCGAGTACACCGACATCTTCACACGGTACAGCGACGCTGTCCTGGAGCCCTTCTCAGCCACTCTGCAGCTGCTTCCTTGGGCGCATCAGCTCTTCCTTCAGGTGGCCTCAGCCCACGAGGCAGCCGTAGCCAATAAGGAGACTTCCCTCACTGCAGCAGCCATCGCATCACCACCATCTTCCCTCCTGCAGTCTCCCTCTTCCTCCTCCATCACGTCCTTATCTTCCTCTTCCTCTTCGACCCCGTCAACACCCACGCAGACATAGGGCGTTGCAGCAGCCGCCCAGGGGAAGTAGAAGAATAGGAAGCATGGATCAGGTCAGCAGCAGTCATCATCCAGTGGTAGCAGTGGCCGTTCTGTGCACTGCTACAACTGTGGAGGCGCCCATCGCCATACCGAGTGCCAGCAACCGCTTGACTGGGCGCGGATCACTCGTGGGCTCCAGGCTCCTCATGCTCTCTGTTCCACGTCTGGCACGTCACCCGCATCCTCCAGCGGACGCGCGGCGGCCATGACTGCAGCTGTTCCTACCTCCTCACTTGCGAGCAGTAGCGATCCGGACCCGTGCGACCGCACCATCGTCGAGCTTTGCCACCTTCTGGCACTCCGCTTTCAGGAGGTGTGAGTGTGTTCTCATTGTCGGGTGGTTCACAGCCTATTTTTTCGTCCGTTCCTGTGGCTCGTGACGACGCGTGTGGGGGAGCATAGTCCGCATGTGATGATGATGGGCCTGACTGCACCGAGTGGATTCATGAGTCCCATCTTTGTGTTTTGCGTCGTTCCTCCCCACTGACGGCTCAACGTCGCTCTGATGCCGAGTGTTTCGTTGCTCGTTGTACAGTGACGTCCACCAGCCGTGACTCCGGTGGCACTTGGATTATGGATTCTGGTGCCACCCATCACATGACGTGCCGTCGTAGTGACTTTGTTATTCTCGGTCCTGTCATGTCTGTCCGTTCTGTTCGTACAGGGTCTGGTCAGTCCTTGCCAGTCCATGGTGTTGGGGTTGTATGCTTCGATGGTTCGTCTAGCCCCTTGTACCTTTCCGACGTGTTGTTCGTGCCTGATCTTGAGCTCAGCTTGCTTTCTGTGCGTGCTTGCACCTTGATGGGTCTCTCTGTGGAGCATACCGCTGACTCAACGACTGTGACTGCTACTGACACCTGTAGTGTCATCCTGCGTGCTTCAGTCATAGATGATCTATATCGCATCGCTCGGCCCTCCTCCCCTTGCTCTTCCTCTTCCTCCGGTCGTGTCTTTGTCATTGGTGTTCTATCTCCGGAACACCAGAGGTTGCTTCATCGCCGTCTATGTCACGTGGGCTCCGACACTGTGTTGAAGCTCATTCGGACACAGCCCGCTCTCGGTCTTGACGTGGCTTCTTTCGAGAAGCCACCCAAGACTGACTGTCTTTTTTGCGCTCAGAGGAAGATGCATCGGTGCACCTACCCTGACTCTTGTTCTCGAGCGCTTCGGCCTCTTGAGTTGGTTCACTCAGACCTTCTTGGCCCTCTCCCGATCGAGTCCCTGTCCGAGAGGGACCGGTATGTTCTGACTCTGACTGATGACTTTACCCGGATGCGGTGGGTCTACAGCCTGCGTCAGAAGAGCTACGCCGCCCTTGCGGTTCGACTCTGGCTAGTGATGGCTGAGTGTCAGTCCCGCCACACGCTACATACCTTCCGCTTGGATCGCGGCGGCGAGTTCCTTGGCGAGATGGACTCCTTTGCTGAGCACGAGATTTTTTACCAGGTCTCCGCTCCTACTAACCCCCCAGCAGAACGGTGTATCTGAGCACTGGAACCGCACCATGGAGGATGCGGTTTGCGCCATGCAGTCTGAGTGCGGTCTCCCGGAGTCTTTTTTCTTTGAGGGTTTTGCCTACATGACTTGGGTCTGGAACCGCCTCCCGCACGGTCCATATTACACCGTACGAGCTCTGGTTTGGACACCGTGCTGACCTTCGTCACGCTCGCATCTGGGGCTCCCTGGCCTCCGTGTGGTACACCGAGGACCAGCAGGGGTCCAAGGTCTCACCTCGGGGCCGCTTGTGTGTCTTCATAGGCATTTCCCCGCGGTCGAAGGCCTGGCGCTTTTGAGACCCTACTCGTCGTCGCGTCATTGAGTCCCGCGACGCGCTGTTCTTCAAGTCTCTCACCTACCGTGACCTGACTTCGATCATAGCACTCTCCGCCACCCATGTTCCTTCCTGTGAGGGTTCTCGGCGGATGGGAGAGACTTCCACACCAGCGACCACCTCTCATCGGGCTGATGTGTCCGCTCGAGCCCCCCCTCGGCCTCCGGCCCTTGATGATCCGACGATCATTGCCGTTGGTCCAGAGATCTCGCCTGTACAGCCTATTTCACACCCCACAGGTACCTCTGTTCCCACGGCTCCTTTTGCACCAGCACCTGTGTCTGTTGGCACCCCTATCTCTGTATGTGATCTAGCCTCACCCACTACTGTTCCTATGTCGGCTGGTACTCCTACCTCAGTGTCAGGTCCAGCCTTGCCTGCTCCCGCTGTCACACCCAGCCCCGTGTTACCCACACCCGCATCTCCTTGCACGGCGACTCCGGCTGCCTCGTCTCAGCCCTCACCAGCTGTGGTCGCACCTGTCCCTCAGCCTGAGGTGCGTCCCTCGACTTCAGGTTACTCCCGTGAGCCCGGTGGCCGTCTTTGACCACTGGATTCCAGAGTTCAGCGAGCGTCGGGCCCTGGACCTAGGCGCTCCTCTTGCAGCATCGCGAGTGGTGACCCCGGCACAAAGGCCCTAGGCTTGAGTGTCCGTACTGAGCTCACAGAGGTACATCCAGCGTGCCCCGTAGGGCACAACCTCGTCACTCGCGAGTTCCATATCGCGTGTGACGTAGCAGTTGATCTCGTGGTCGTCAGGCCCGGCACTAAGGCGTGTGCACTTGCCACGCAGAGTTCTACCTCTATGGCGCCCGACCCGGGCACACTGAGGGAGGCTCTCTCATCACAGGATGTTGACGCTTGGCGTGCTGCCTGCGAGGATGAGCTTCGCGCTATCCGAGAGCACAGAGTCTACGAGCTTGTCGACCTTCCTCCTGGGAGGAAGCCTATTCAGGTCAAGTGGGTCTTTAGCAAGAAGGTGAAGCCGAATGGCTCACTGGAACGCTACAAGGCCCGCTTGGTCGTCAAGGGGTACTCTCAGATTGAGGGAGTCGATTACACCGACACTTTTGCCCCTGTCGGCCGCATGACCTCAGCTCGAGCTCTGTTCGGTGTAGTGGCTGAGCATGATTGGGAACTACACGAGATGGATGTGAACAATGTGTTCCTCCATGGCTCTCTGGATGAGGAGATTTACGTGGCTCAGCCACCGGGCCTTGAGGACAGTGACAAGGTCTGGCGCTTGCGCAAGTCCTTGTACGTCCTCAAGCAGTCTCCGCGGTGTACTGACTGGGCTTGGAGCCCAGATGGACGCAGCCGTACTGGCTATGTGTTTCCGCTCGGTGGTACCGCTCTATCTTGGCAAAGCAGGAAGCAGGGCTACATCGCACGTAGTTTGTCCGAGACAGAGTACGTTGCTTTGGGCGTAGGGGCTGTTGAGGCAGTATGGCTGCAGCGCTTGTTTCTTGAGCTTGGGCAGTCAGTACTCGCCATTGTGCTGTGTTGTGACAACCAGAGTGCTCTCGCTATTGCGGAGAACTCTGGTGTCTTTCATGCTCACACAAAGCACATTGCAGTTGAGCATCACTTCGTTCGTGATCTGGTGGAGCAACGCGTGATCTCCGTCATGTGGGTTGACACTGACATGCAGCGTGCTGATTTCTTGACGAAGGCACTAGCTCGCGGAAAGTTCCTGGTGGCCATTCGTTCTGTTGGGCTTTGCCCCATGCCTGAAGGCGGTTGAGTGTGGAATATGCGTCTGTGCCTCATCTGTTTGTGTCACTCACTATTATGTTTGTACCAGTGCTGCACGTGTATGGACATGCGTACCATCGGGTCATGGGGGAGTGTTGTGATTTGTGACGTTCGTATACAGTTTACTGTGACCACTCGGCACTGTCCATACTCGTGCAGATCCCTGAGGCGGGCCCTGGAGACACCGGTGCAACGACTGGCGGCGGACTACCGGCTTGGAGCGGGCCGACTACCGCTCCAGAGCCCCAGATGCTGCCGGGACTCTCTGCTGTCCTTTCTACAGCTTGCAGGCATCTTTTGGTGGACTGGCCATGAGCCCTATTTGCATGTTTTTGCATTGTATGTCTACCGTCTGATGATGGATACATGCATGTGACCAGTCGTAGCATCCGTCGTTTGATTTTGTACGTCTAGGTTCAGACGGCGTAGCATTCTGACATGTGTGCGCAGAGTTACGGCCAAAATAGTGGTTTTGGGCCGGTTTTAGGACAGCTCTTGGACTGCCGCGTGCGACACCCGCTGTGCGCCGCGGCAGGTATTTATGCCTTGGACCTGTCATTTGTTATCTCTCTCTGCATATGCTATTGAAAGCATTCTGACACTTTGTCTTATGTCTCCTAGCCAAACCCTTGCCGTTGTGTGCACGACCTGTGACCGTCGTCACCGTCTGACCAGGCACTGACGCCTAGTCAGCGGCTGTGTTGCTAGGAAGCTTCCACGCATATTCTCAGAATCAACCTCCAACAGGGTTGGGGCAGAGTCCCACGGAACGAGTGGCTACATGAAACTTCAAACGACCAAGAGCATTGGTCAGAGAATCCGCGCACTGTCTGTCAGTGCCCACGTGGATGACTCGAATCTCACCACGATCAACCAGATCTCGCACGAAGTGGTGCCCAACATTGATGTGCTTTGTGCGTGCATGGAACACACCTCAGTTCTTGGCAATGGCCTCCGAGCTCATGTTGTCACACTGGAGAACCACATGGGGAATGGACTGATGCAGTTCACGCAACAGACGAACAAGCCAGACACACTCCGCTGCACCGGCGCCTAGAGCAACGTACTCTGTCTCAGCAGTGCTGCTTGCGATGCAGCCATGCTTCCAACTTTGCCAGGACACTGTAGTGCCCCCAATGAGAAAGATGTAGCCGGTGCGGCTCTTGCCATCTGGACTCCACGCCCAGTCATTGTCGATGCAGCCATGGAGTACAACGGGCACCTGCTCGCGAAAGCATATGCCGAAGCGTGTGGTGGACAGGATGTAGCGCACACACCGGACTGCAGCCTCCAGTGTTCACTGGCGTGGAGCTTGCGAGAACTAGGCAAGCAGGTTGACAGTGAAGGAAATGTCGGGCGGTGTCGTGGTGGCCACGTACATGAGCGAGCCGATGACTCGCAGGTACACGGTCACATCGACTGGCTCCCCCAGATCATCAGGGTCATCTACCTTCAGGACGGCCTGCCCCTCGGGGGCCATGGGCGTGGAGACTGTGCGGACGGCAGCGAAGAGGTCGGCAAAGCGCTCCCCCACAATCTCTGCGTAGCGTCCCTGATGGACACGGAGTGTACGACGGACACGGTCGCGTACGATCTCCATCCCCAAGAAAACAGAGGCCTCACCAAGATCTTTCATCTTGTAGGTCGAGGAGAGAACGGTCTTGGCAGCGTTCACTACTCCCAGGTCGGGTGAGGCAATCAGAAGATCGTACACGTAGACGAGGATGGCAGCGAGCGGTGCTGGGGACTGTGAGAGGAACAGGGATGGGTCAGCATCACTCTGAACGTACCCAGCGCATCTGAGCGTGCTACTGATATCCTGATTCCAACAGCGAGGTGACTGTTTCAAGCCGTACAAGGCCTTCCACAGCCGGTACACGTGACCGGTACCATCCTCAAAGCCGGGTGGCTGGAACATGTAGATCTCCTCCTCAAGGTCTCCGTTCAAGAACGCATTGTTGACATCTATCTGATGGAGTTCCCAGTCTTGCTATGCCACCTGGCTCAGTAGCGTGAGCGTGGTCGTCATCCGGCCAATAGGGGAAAAGGTCTCGGTGTAGTGCACGCCAAGAACCTGAGAGAAGCCTTTTGCTGTCAGGCGCGCTTTGTAGCGCTCCACAGTGCCGTCTGGCATGAGCTTCTGGCGTAGAACCCACTTGGCCTTGATGGCCTTCCGGTTCTTTGGCAAGTCAACCAGCTCAAAGACGCCGTGCTCTTGGATGGCATCGAGCTCAGCCAGGCAGGAAGTGCGCCACTGCTCAGCGTCAGGGGCCGACAAGGCCTCAGGCAGACTGGTGGGAACGGGAGACAACACTGGTGCACTGCGTGTAGCCAGGGCATACGCCGCAGAGGGAGGGTCGACTGTCACCATGGACTCAGCGGTGTCACGAGCAAGACCGCGCTCATGAGCAAGTAGTGTCATACCAGTGGCACAACCAGAATGAACCTCAGCGAGGCCGCGAGCACTCAGGCCGAGGGCCTTTGTGCCCGGGTCACCGCTGACGACGCTGTGCGTGGGGAGAGCGCAGAGACGTCCGCCGGGTGCCCGTGTGTAGGAGTCCGATTGGGCAAGAGCGGTGGAGGGCTCTGCCAACTCACATGCCGGTGTGGGCTGCACAGTAGGTGCGCCACTCAAGGCTGGCGCGGCCTCGAGTGGTAACGGGCCCACGATGGATGCAGGCACGTCCACGGCCGGAGGCAGGGACAGCTCAGAGTCAAACGCGGATGCAGGACCAGACTGAGTCTCAGACGTGGAGGCAGACTCGGACACAGACTCGGACACGGGCGAGGGCGGAGAGTCAGGGGCAGAGGAGCAAGCCGCAAATGGGGCAGGACTGGTGGTGCCGGTGGGCACAGCCTTTGGGGACAGCTCCTGGGGTGTCGGCGACGGAGTGACCGTGCTGGCCGGGGGTACTGTGCCAAGCGCGCCAGGAGCCTCCCCCACACTACGGGATTCGGCACACCCAGGGGCATGAGCAACACACAGAGCGTGGATGCGGGCAAAGTCGCAGAAGGCGAGATGCTCAAAGAAGAGAGCGTCACGGGACTCCACAATGCGGTGTTGCTTAGGGTCCTAGAACCACCAGGCCTTCGACCGCAAGGCGACGCCAACGAAGGCGCAGATGCGGCCCCGCGGAGAGAGCTTGCTCCCTTGCTGCTCCGGTGTGAACCACACGCAGGCAAGGGAGCCCCAGACATGGGCCAGGCACAGATCCGCGCGACGCCTGTACCACAACTCGTAGGGCGTGCGATGACCTGGGAGGGGGCCATGGGGAATGCGGTTCCATACCCAGATCATGTACGCCATGCCCTCGAATGCAAAGGGTTCAGGCATGGCACTGTCGGCGCCCATGGCACGGACCGCATCCTCCATGGTGCGGTTCAAGCTCTCCGAGAAACCATTCTGTAGGGGGTTGGCGGGAGCGGAGAGGTTGTGGAAGACACCAAGGTCGGTGAAGGAGCAAACCATGTCACCGAGGTACTCGTCGCTGCGGTCCGAGCGAAAGGTCTGTAGGTGATGGGGAGACTGGCGCTCGGCCATGACCAGCCAAATGCGGACTGCAATGGCGGTAACGCTCTTCTGACGCAGACTGTAGACCCAGCGCATGCGCGTGAAGTCATCAGTCAACGTCAGGACATAGAGACCGTGGTCCTCCTATAATTTGACAGGGAGCGGATCCATGAGGTCGTATTGGACAAGCTCCAAGGGCCGACGAGCCCTGGAGACAGACGTAGGATAGGTGGACTGGTGCATTTTGCCTTCACCACAGGCCAGGCAGTTGGTCGTGGGCGGCGCCTCAAAGGACGCCACATAAAGACCGAGAGCAGGCTGAATGCGGATCAGCCTGTCGACAGCCCCCAGGTGCACATGACAGAGGCGTCGATGCAGGAGACGTTGGTGCTCGGGGGATAGAGCACCAGCGACAAAGACACGAGCAGTGGGAGACGGAGGCAAGGGGGGGACACTCACAGAGGACCCAGATATGTGATGTAGATCATCGACGACCGTCCCACTGAGGACGGTCTCCTCGGTGTCGCGCAGAAAGATGCAAGCATCGGCAGCTTTGTGCATGACGCCCAGGCCCATCTTGGTGCAAGCACGGACAGACAGCAGGCTGAGTTCAAGATCAGGGACAAAGAGAACGTCGAAGATGTATACGGGACCAGCGGGCCCAGTGAACTGCACAACCCCAACACCTTGGACAGGGACCTCATGGCCAGTTGCAGTACAAACAGAGCAAACAGTGCCAACAGGATGCAAGATGACGAAGGCGTCATGGCGACACGTCATGTGATGGGTGGCACCAGAGTCAATGACTCAGGTGGCATCGGTGACACGCGTACAAGGGGAGACGTGGCACTCGGCGACGGAACAAGTCGCGGCAATAGGACGCTCAGCGGGGGACATGACAAGGCGACCAGTGGAGCGTACATGAGAAGCATGGAGCCAAGACACATCATCAGGTTCGTCACGTGCACACGTCTGGGCATGTGGACCACCACAAACATCATCACGCAATAAAACAGACAGTCCACAGGCAGTAGGACCCCTCAACTCAGTCAACTCACTCGCACCTCCCTGAGATAAGCGCAGGGCGAGAAGCTGGTGCAGCTCGGTGATCGTCCTGTCGCGTTCGGCAAGTGCATGGTCACAAGGATCCGCGGAGGAACCTGCTGTAACGACGGGCTCCTCTGGGACGGCTGCGGTAGTGGCGGCCGAGCGGGCGGCCGCACCGAACGTCTGGCGCATACTCGCCTCATGCGCCTGCTACAGTCCGCAGGTGACCTTGGCCCAGTCCAATGGGCGGCCTAAGAGGCGAGTGCAGTCGGGATAGCGATGGTCACCCCCGTAGTTGAAGCACACGAGCCGGCGGCCCGTTGTGTTGCTGGAGCCGCTACTGCCACCGCTGCTGCTACTGTCGCCACCGCTGCTGTCGCTCCCGTTGCTGCTCCTGCGCCTAGCACTGCTGGTGTTGGTGCTGCTGCTGGTCCCGCCACTGGGATCACCACCTAACAACTTGTGACCCTTCTTCCCCTGAGCTGGAGGCACTGTTGCTGTAGACTGCGGGGAGGGAGATGTGGTGGCAATTACAGCTGAAACGGTGCTGCGGCAAGCGCGGTTTGCGGCGTCCATGCCAGCGACGTCTAGGAATTGAAAGGTGGCCCAGCGCATCAGGGTCCCATTGCTTGCCATGTCGCGAAGTAGAGTCTGGTCGAAGTTGCTGAAGACGCACGTGTAGTTGGGGTGGACGCCGTAGAGGATGATCTGGAGGGCGGAGTAATGTGCAGGGGCATCGTCTCCCAGCTCCTCATACAAGTGGATCGCCCGGCGCCAGTAGTCAGCTGCATACTCCTGAGCAGTCTGGCAGAGGGAGTTGAAGTCGCGAGGCGCTGGCACGTCATAGCCAAGGTGGCGCCCTCAAACAGAGTGACAGCCAGTGCCCACGCAGTGTAGGGGTCAGCTCCCGAGCTGGTCAACGACTCGCCAAGGAACCGACTGAAGTCCTTGGTGAAGTCCGGGACGGCCTTCATTAGGCCAGAAGCGGCGCGGACCGCCATCTGTGTCTGGGCAAGGTCAGACACCTGGTATGGAGTGAGGCAGTAGGCGAGGACTCCCATGCTCATGGCCCACATGCGGAAGCGTGGTTCCCAGGACTTGAAGTTGTTCTCAATCCGGAAGACGGGAGGGTCCGACTCAAACCACTTGGGTTGCTTGACCGTCGGTAGAGCGACGGCTGAAGCCACGGCGGGGTCCGGCATAGAGGAGGTAGCCCCCTTACCTAGGCGGGCCTGTAGAGCTAGCTCCTCAAAGCTTAGAGGGCGGCAAGATGTGCTCGGTTTTGTGTGGACCTCGACCTGACGCGACGTCATGGGAGATGCATGACAAGGTCCATGCTCTGTTGTGAGCATCTACAGCATCCCGCATGTGGCTCATGGTACGTACATCCATAGCTGCATGTAGATGGTAGCACACTGTTGGTCGAGATCCGGACACTTGGTGCGTTGTACCATTGTCACGAGGAGACCATGTGATCGTGTGTCTTGGTGTGTGGCTATACTGTGTTTGGCATGTGCATGCAAGCTGTTGGTCGAGACCAGGACACGTGGTGCGCTGCACCCGTGTTACGAGGAGATCCTCCCATGATCATGTGTTTGGATGATGATACTATTGTGTTGGCTTGCTCGTAGCGGTCAAGATCTGGACCCTGGTACCGCCAGTGTCACGAGAAAACCATCTTGTTGTCTGGCATGTGTCTGATGTGTAGTACACTGGTTTGTGTGCGTGTGCGTCACTCCTCTCATGGTCGAGACCCACACACTTGGTGGGCTGTGTCAGTGTCCAGGGAGACCCTAGATGGAAAGCAGATGTGTGTGTGTTGGCTTGCCATACGCTGCTGTTCTGTGCCTTGGCTCACTTTCTTCTGGCGTTGATGGCCATGTCAGCCAGGGGAAGTGTTGGTTTGTGTGGCTTCCACCCGCCACGACCAACACCGATGGATTACTCATATACCCTGATTGGGGGTATATGATGGAGGAGAGTGTGACGAAACAAGAGGCCTTCGGAGTGTCTCGAGACTTCTCCAGCACGTACGATAGCGTTGGCAAGACACGGTCGATGCGTTCCGGCAGCCCTGTTGGCTCGTCGGTAGCTAGGAGAGTTTTCTCGCCATCGCTGTCGTACGTGCTGGACGCTCTGATACCAGTGAAATGGTACTGGCGGAAAGCTTAGCCGACTGGGCCAAAACCACGGTACTTGAGGGTCTCCGACCCTCAAGTCATTCTGTTTTCCCGCCCACAGTCCAGGGGACCACGCCCGAGCCACGTGGAGCAAGAATCGCTACATCCCTCCCACTTAGGAATGAGATGCCAGCGTCAACACGTGGGATTCGAACCTTGACGCTTTGATACCCAATTGGAAATAAATTAGGGCATGCAGGCCCATGCAAACACAAGCATGAGCTCTGTGTTTGAGTGCAATGCAAGACAACAAGAATTTGGCTAAGTGTAGAACGCTTCATATAAAAGAAAAAGGAGAGATTAGAAATGAGACCATAGCGGGCTTATATAGGGGCGCCGGCAGCGAGCCGCACCTAGCCCCGTCACCCATGCTGAACCCAAACGAGTCAAGGGGGAGAACACTCTACGTACACCATGATGACAATACGGGTGGTCTCCTTGAGGCACCGGAATAGCTCTCCGAATGCCCGGGTCTCGACCACCGAGAAAATACGAGCAGTGCTGAAAAAACTCAGAATTAGCGTCCAGACATCACGTACGGCTTTCCGAACATCGGAAGCCCAACTACAGCCATCGGGTCTCCTCGTTGCACCGGTATAGTCCACTGGGTGCGCGGGTCTCAACCCACCGAGAAAACTCTCCTAGCTACCGACGAGCCAACAGGGCTGCCGAAACGCATCAACCGTGTCTCGCCAGCGCTGTCGTACGTGTTGGAGAAGTCTCGAGATACTCCGAAGGCCTCTTGTGTCGTCACGCTCTCCTCCACCATATACCCCCAATGAGGGTATATGGGTAATCCATCGGCATCGGTCGTGACGGGTGGAAGCCACACAAACCAACACTCGGGCCAGCGGCGACACTGGAGCTCGTGCCCTGGAGGGCAGCATTGGCCTCATGCACCCGGCGGCGCGCCTCCAGGTGGATGAGGCGCGCTCGCAGTATCTCTTCCTCGCTCTCCTCGCGAGAGTCAGAGAGGTTCTCCGCGACCTTATCAGCATTAGCGTCGTGGACGAGGTGGTCCTTGCTCGGATTAGCAGACGGATGCTGCTATTGCTGGGACTGCTGCTGAGGCAGTAAGCCCCTGATCAGATCCTGCAGCTCAACGACCTATTTCATTGAAGCATTGCGGCTCTCAGCATACTAGTCAGCCAGCGCACTCACTTGGTGCACCAATGTCGTCGGGCTCGGCAGGCGCTGCTGTTGTTGCTGTTGCGGGTGCTGCTGCTGCTACTACTGTTGTTGCTGCTACTGCTACTGCTGTTGCTGCTCCTATTGCTGCAGCTGCTATATCAGCCGCTGTGGTGACGATGGCGGGGCCCGGCGTTGGCCGCTAACGGAACTGCCATCGGCAGCTGCGTTGGTGGCGGCGCTGGCAGGGGTTTGCTTGGGCATGACGACCGGTTGCTTCCCCCATTTTCTTTCACTACGGAAAACTCCCGCGAAACACCTCCGTGGAACGCTGCCGCAGAACACTGCCGCGGAACGCCACCGTAGAGCAGTGTCGCAGAACACCGACGCGGAACAAATCTGCCGCGGAACACTTTCGCGTAGCACCATCGTAGAATACCGCTGCGGAACGCCGCCGCAGAATGCCGTAGCGAAACGGCTACCGTGGCTGCTCCGCGGTGGTTGCAAAACGTTCTGCCTGTGGATCAGCCGCGGAACGCTCCCGCGGAATGCCGCCGCAAAATGCCACCGCGGAACACTGCCGCGGACCATCACCGCAGAGTGGTGTCGCGGAACACCACCGCGGAACACTTCCGCGGAACACCACCACGGAATACCTCCGCGGAACGCCGCCGCAGAACACCGTCACGAAACGGCTACCTGTGCTGCTCCGCGGTGGTTTGCGGAACGTTCTGGCCGTGGATCAGCCACGGAACTGCTCCGGACGTGCGAACGCGGAACTCGGTGGATCACCGCCGGCGAGTTCCGGAACCGCCGCGGAGCTGCCGTGGTGGAATGTCGCGGATCCGCGAATCTGCCCCGGGAGGTGTACTCTCGAAACGCCGCGTGCCTCCGCGGCACCTGTCGGCGTGTTCCATTGCGACCGGGCAGTTGCCGCGTCTCCTGCAGAGACCTCGGCGCCGCGGAACACCGCGGATGTTGTGCAGAGCCACTCTCGCTGTCGCGGAACGGCCGCGCAACGGCTGCGGAACGTGCGCGGAGTTCCTACAAAAACGGTGGAAATGGTGGTGGGTCCTCCCAGGACCTCCCGCCGAGGCAGTGGGTACTGCTGCTGCTGTGACTCCAGGCAACGGCTGCGGTTGCTCACTTCTACTGCAATTGCTGCGCCTCTGCTACGCAGCTGTGCGAGCATTGGCTCGCCGCTCTGATACCATGAGACACAACTTCTTAGCATTGCTGTCGCTGGCGTGCCAGTACAAGGCAGCCAGCTAACTCGCTAGCACACACGGGTGGAGGTGAGAACAGCAAGGGCTTGGCTAGGGACACAAGTACAAGTGTCAGAAGCTGCAAATGTTGAATTGTGCAGAGAGAGATAACAATTGAGGCCAAGTAAACCTAAACAGTGTCTCTGACCTAGTGGGTGCACAGACACCCTCTAGCAGGAAAAAACAGAGGTAAAAACACAGTTTTGGCCATAACTCCCTGCAAACACGTCAGAACGATAAGCCGTTTGAACAAGAACGGCCGCATCGACAAGATCTACGTTTTGATAGGATGCACGCCTGTGTACTGTCCCACAGCACGAATCCAAACGAGTGTTCAACGATGCATGCAAGGCGTGCACAGGGTTACGTAGTACAGAGAGACTATTAACAAGATGATAGGAAATGGTATGTGTAACGACTTGATTTCATCTACTTTTAGTACATGGAAGTTGTAACTGACCATATGAAACATATGGAAGTTGAATAAACTATGAAAAACAAAGAAGAGGAAGGAGAGAGAGAGAGAGAGAGAGAGAGAGAGAGAAAGCAAGCGAGAGAGAGAGAGAGAGAGAGAG